>JAAAKG020134440.1:19211-36651 GCA_010014905.2 Druon quercuslanigerum | reverse complement strand
TACTTTATTTCCGTTTAGTTTCCAGTCTCCTTTAACGATCATTCCATATTCCCACTCTTCAACACACATCCCTTCAGACAATTCTTTCTTTACTCCAATCAAGTGCCCCCCTTTAGCTCTACCCTTCTTATTGTCTCTAGTTGCCGGTTTAGCACTCCAGATAAAATCTTCATCCAGTCTAATTTTGAAGTCGGGGATACTCCTCTGCTCTAGCCAGGTTTCTTGCAATATGACCACGTCGTATTCACTCCAAAAATCTACCGAGTCCAACACATTCCTTCCCCCTGAGATGTTCCATGACACACATTTAATTAGTTTGCGCCCAGCCTCTTCGAAATCTACTGATTTCTTTCACTCCTTCTTTCTCGTCCCAGAAGAAATCCCGATTTCCAATGCTCCACTTCATGTAGCTCCAGCTTGCCTCTGCTCCTTTTTGTTGCTGTCTTTTAACTTTTCGAATTATCCATTCCTGCACCTCGATTTCTCTGGTAGTTAGATCGTCGACTACCGTGATGCTTGTGCCTTTCAGCCGCTTTTTGACCCTCATTAATTTAACTTTTTCCTCCCATGAGGACAACCTCAGTAGGACACCCCCTCCAATTATTCTCGTTTCTTTAATGTTAATTTTTCTTCCTGTCAGCTTCCAGAGTACCATCTGCATTTCGTTGGCCATCGTGCGACCTCCTGTGGTTCTAAAGCCCCCCACTTTTATCCAGTTTTTCCTTTTTCTTCTCTCTTCTAATTCCCACACTAATTCTCTAGCTGAAAGCCTTTCCGGAATCGCTAAATCTTCGTTATCACTGCTGTTGTTCAATTCCTCGTCCTTGTCAAACTCTAAAGACTGATTGTCATTTTCTCTTACTGTCCCACTCCCCACCTCCCAATTGTTTCTGTCCAAATTTTCCTGTGTCCCCTCCCCCTGTTGCTTATCTGGATGTCCCCCTTTGCACTGAAGGTTCTTTACTTTGCGGCTTATTTTCTTTGAATCCTCTGTTTTATTTTCCAGCCTAGCGATTCTTTCTCTTAGCTTGGCATTTTCCTCCTGCCATTTGACTTCTCTTTCTCTTGACCTAGATAGAGCTGTCATTGTTGCTTCCTCCCTTAGGCCCCTTTCCTCATCTTCTTGATCTAATTTCTCTTTCCCCTCATATTTCAGGATTTCACTTAATTCCCTTTTCAAAAATTCACCAAGTCCACACTTTAAAAATGCCTCTAATTCTCTTTTACCTTTTTTTTCCCACCAAGAGTCTAAAATTCGAAATAAGTTTTCCTCTAAGACATTCCCGTTCCCTTGTTTTTCTGGGGCTTCATCTTTTCCTTCCCACAGGATTTCCGTTATGAAGGAGACGGTCTCGTCACCCGATTCTTCAGAAGACTTATTCCCATCCTTCTTATCCTCAGATGTTATATTAGGAGAACGTGATAGTGTCTTAATTTTTTCCCTCTCGTTATTAGCATCTACCCTTTCTTTCTTTCGCGAAGCTAGGAACTTATCCAAACTTCCGGTGGCTTTGCTATTTCGCTGTTTTTCGAGTTCTTGCTTGCTAGGCCTCCCTCGTCCTCTCTTCTTGGCTGGTGTTTCGCCGATGCGGGGTTCTTGTTGACTGGTGTGATTGCCATACTCTCCGCTAGAGGCGTTGTTGGTATATCCCTCTCCATCAACCGGTTCCGGTTCCTGGACTGCGTGAACCAATACACTATCCGATTTTTCCCTCTCACCGAACATAACCTCACCATTCTTCATGGCTTTTCCAGCTCACTTTGTACCTCACTCCGAAAACCAAAAATCCAGACAACACTCTCCCGTAGACTTTGTAAGTAGATCTAGCGAACAAAATGCGAATTCGACTTATCCGCGACTGTTTGCTGCCAAAACCGCGACAATTCCCTTCGATAGCACGCGGTACGCGTCCGACTCGCTCAAGCACCAAACCGGAAGTCCTAATTATAAGCTTATATTAATTTTATAAACAATTAATTATTGTTTTTGGCAATTTCCTCTTAGAATAGAGATAGAAAGTCGCGTTTTTTCCAGAAATTTGACACTTTTTATTCAATCGTCAATTATATAAGAGATAATACTTAATTATTCTCAACAATTATATTTGCTTTAACAATTTATTGTTATCTTTGATAATATTCTCTTAGAATAATGCTAGAAAATTTCAGTTTTTTAAAACATTTTATACTTTTTCTGAAATGTTCCATTAACGTAAGACACAAAATTATTAAAGTTAAAAAAATAATTGTATAAACAATTTATTTTTATTGTTAATAATATTTAATTTAAATAATGCTAGAAAGCTGTGGTTATTTATAAAATCAGAACTAGATGTTTACTTTTCACTTAGGGTGAGTTGATAATTAATTGAATTTAGCAAAGTAATTATTTAAACAAATTATTGTTTATAATTATCTTTTTCTTTATTAATTCTATATAGTTAAGGTTTCTTATGAAATGTGTAAATGTTTACCCAATTTTTGTTAAGATTTTAATTGGTGAGATAATAAATAATGCAATTTAACAACCATGCTTATTTAAACAATCTATTATTGTTTATAACTATCTTTTCTTAGAGCAATACTAGAAAGTTCTTTTTTTTTCTTAAATCTTTAGTTTCCTGTGAACCTCAATATTAATAATTTTTTAAAGTATTGTACTTTTAAATAAATTATTATTTGTTCTCTTTTCCCAATTAAAAAAATTAATTTAAACAAAAAATCTGTTTTGCACAAGAAAATAAACAAATAATGTAAAAGATTTTTTTCAATTACAACAAGAAGATTATTGCAAAGCTTAAAAGAAAATTTTCGAATTGAACATATTTTGATATCAGCCTTCCTTCCAGAAAAATATATTTACGAAAAAGGTAATTATTTAAAATATGTTTCACTCTGATGTTTATTTATGACTTTTTCATTATTGAAAAGGCAAAAAAAAGTTAAAGATTTCTGAAAAACAGGAACTTTCAAATTTCGATAATAAATTGTTTAGGCAACTATTTTTATTAACTTGCATTAATTATTACCTCACCTTAAATTTAATTAATTATTTAGTCACTCAAAGTGAAAAATAGACAAATAGTTAAAAGTTTCAGAAAAAACCACAATTTTCTACCATTATGCAAAGAGAATATTATTAACAATAACATAATTTGTTACAACAATTATTTTTGTTATCTTGAATATATTCTGTCTTCATTCTAATTGAAACCTGGACAACAAGTTAAACAATTTATAAGAAAAACCGTAACTATCTAATATTATTATAGAAATCAATAACAAATTTTTTTGAAAAATGTTTGAAAAATAAATGAATAAACAATATTATTTTTGCTTAATTTCTATAATTATTGAATAAATCCAAGTGAAAAATATAAAAATAGTTCAAAGTTCTAGAAAAAACCACAATTTTCTACCATGAAGCAAAGTGAATATTATTATTAACAACAATAAATTGTTTAAACCATTATTTTTGGTAACTCAAACTAATTAATATTTCAGCATATATTGAAAAGAGGGCAAAAATAAACAAAATAAACAGAAAAAATATCTAGTATTAATATAGAAGATAGTTATAAACAATAATAATTTGTTTAAACAGTTATTTTTGCTATATTAATTTACATATTAACTAACTCCAAGTGGAAAGTGGACAAAAAGTTTGAAATTTCAGAAAAACGCAATGTCTAGCATTATTCAAAGATAATATTATTAACAATAAAATATATTGTTCAAACAATTATTTTTGTTAATAATAATGAACTTACTATAATTGAAAATTAAACAAAAAGTGAACATTTTTTGGAAAATCTGCGACTTTTTTGGCAGAATGGTAGCTACTTAGTTCAAAGTTTAAATTCTTTGTTAAAAAATTATCTATTGGGATAAACAATTATATTCAAAACTGATATTTTTTTTTAATTTGTTATTTTAGTTGAAAATTCACCTTTTTTGTTAAAAATCTAATTATTTATTTGAAAATTCGTTTTTTTTCGGTTGGGTATACATTTTTTAACTAACAATGTAATCATTTTGATCTTTTTTGGGGCTAAATAATTCTTTTTGGTTAATTTATGTTTTGTTAAGAACTCATCTTTTTGGTTAAAAATTCAATTATTCTATTTTTATAAAACTAATTATCCGGGTTAAAAAATCATTTTTTGTGTTGAACTCTATTTTTGAAAAATAATTTTTTTAAGATTTATTATTTTAGTTGAAAATTAATCTTTTTTGCTGAAAATCCACTTATTCTATTAAAAATTCCCTTTTTTTTGTCTAGAATTAATTTTTATAACTAACTATATAACTTTCCTATTTTGAATTCAAAATTAATATTTTTTATGCAAAATTGATCTTTTCTAGCTGAAAATTGATTTATTTGATTACAAATTCATCTTTTTGGTCGAAAATTAATCTTTGCGGTTGAAAATTCATCGTTTTTGGTTAAAAATTCAAAAATTTGGTAAAAAATCAAACTATTCAGTCAAAAATTGGATTTGTTTAATTTAACATTTTTTGTTTAAATTTAACCATTTTTTCAAAAGTTGATGTATTTTGTTGAAAATTTCTGTTTTTTTGATCAAACATTAATCTTTTTTCTAGAAAATAAATCTTTTTGGTTGAAAATGTAACTACTCGGTTAAAGATAGATCTTTTTTATTTAAAAATTTAACTATTTGGTTGAAAGTTAAACTACTTTGTTGAAAATTCATATTTCTTACAGGTTCATCTCTTTAGTTTAAATTTGACTTTTTTTTCAATTGAGTTATGTTTTTGCTTAAAATTTGATTTTTTATCTCTAAATTGCAGTATTTTATTTTTAATTCGAAATTCATCCTTTATAAGTTGAAAATTCAACTATTTGACAGAAAATTTATGTTCTTTGTTGAAAATTAATCTTTTTGATGGTAATCGTCTTGTTTAATTATTTTTGACAATAATCTACGTAAATCATGCTTTTATTTATCGAATTCATTTAAGATTCAAGAAGCTATCGAGGGGAAACAAGATAAGGCAGTGACGCGTGTGCAAATGCACGTTCCATTGACTGCCTCTCAGATTGCTGAAATACATACAACATGCAGATATTGCATAAATATGTAAAATTAAAAGAACCATAAGTTTTCTATTTGAATTATCATTTATATTTTTTTTAATTCTTACAATAGGTTTAAACCCCGACAGAAAAAGATAATACCATCACAATCATGTATGCAACTCATTATAATATTACATAATATAAGAAATTATTTATTCAAACATTTTTCAAATAACTTTTGGAAATCTGATAATATGCCGCCTCAAATGACTTTTAAGAGAAATATTTTGGACCTTTTAAAGGGAACATACTTCGAGAGAAGTTTAAGATAAAAAGCAGGAATACCTCAAATTTGGTATCTCAACTTCAACTTGTAGCATGACCTATAAAAATGGTAGGAAAAATCTCAAATTTGTTTCTTGCAGTCTTTGAGGTGTTATCTTTAATTTAGGTCAAGAAAATTAAAAATATCTTGACGGGTTCCCGAGATACGACTAGAAATGTCCAAGCGTCTCAACGAAGGGATTCAGTCCGCGTAACCATTGAGGTCAGTCCGCGTAACCATTGAGGTCAGTCGGCGTAACCTGTGAGGTCAGTCGACAGCGACAATCGTAGACTGAAATTCGTCGCGGAGACGCTGGGATATTTTTAGTCGTATCTCAGGGACGCATCAAGATTTTTTCAATTTTCTTGGCCGAAATTAAAGATAAGATCTCAAAGATTCACAGGACATTTGACGCAAAATTTTCTAAGCTTTCCAACGGATTTTTTCAAAATATTACTCCCTAGTTTTTAGAATAATTATTCTAGATTCAACGCCAGCAATTATTTTTAATAGTACTCGCGCTGGTTGCACTGAAAAATTTTGTCGATAGTGTAATCCTTATCGGATCATTGCCGGGTTCACAAATATTTTTCAGTCCTTGAAATTTAAATATTTAAGCTCTTGAAACTAAAATGTTTTAAATTTGCAGTTAGAAAAACTAAACTGCAAAGGAGAACACTCAAAGTGAAAACTTTTTCAATTTAAAATTTGTTAAATCAGAACTTATTTTGTTTTAAATTTAAACGCCCAATAATTTAGGCGTATAAAAAGGAAGCTATTAACAGTTTTTATTTTGAAAGCTTTAAAGGATTATTTAAAAATATATAAATCTATGTTATCATTCTCAATTTTCTTAATGGAAGAATTAATCAAAAAATTTGTCATTTTTAAAATTATATCTTTTTAATCAATTTTAGGCTGAAAAAATAAAAAAAAAATATGACAATTTCTTTAATCTCAGCACTTCTTAAAGGAAAAGTTAAATTATTGTAATTTAATTCGTTATAAATTAATAACTGTTCTACTGTTATTTATTCTTCAAAATTTCTGATGAATTTAAAAAAAATATTCTAGTAAAATCGATTTTTTAAAATAAAAAATCACTTTAAATTTTCCCAGGAATCTTTAGAATTTTTTTTATTTACCTTAAAAACTTTTAAAATCCTAAAAAAGCTTCTAAATTTTATTTCAAAACCTGCTCTTTCAAAACGAGTTGATTTTTCCTAAAACTTTTAATAAATCTTGCAAAGTTAAAAAATATTCTTAAATTTTTCATATTAATTTTTTTACAGTTTCGCTCATCTATTTAAATCTGTTTAAATATTCTCTTAAAATTAATTTCTGAAAATAAAGTCATTTTATTTTATCTAATATTTATTTACTTAAAATTAAAATAAAAGTTAATTATTATTTTTAATTTATTTTTCAAAATAAAAAATTAGTTTCAATTATCACAGGAATATTAAGACCATTTTTTTTAGCTTAAAGCCTTTTAAAATCCTTGAAAATCTTTCAAATTTTATTTTAAAATCTGCTCATTTATTATAATAATAATGATTATTTTTTAATCTTTTAACATATTCTCAAAATTAAGTTTTTAAAATAAAAAAGCATTTTCAATTTTCCTAAGGATTATAAGGATTTAAACTTTTCAAAGCTTTCAAATATCTTTTAAATTTACTCGAATTTAGTATAAATTAATAATTATTTAATTGTCCTTCATTCATCGGAATTTGATTTTGTTTTGTAATCTTTTTAAATATTCTGCTAAAGTTAATTTTTCAAATAAAAAATAAATTTAAAGTTTATATCCAGCACTCTGTGATGTTGGAAAAAATTCGAATCATTTAAAATGATATTTAGAAGTTTTTTTTAAAGTTTCAACATTAATTTAAAATTTGAAAAGATGTGTATTCAAAGCTATTATTTTTCTTGAAACATTAATTTCTAAAGTGTATTTTAAAATATTGTTTGCCCTTTTAAAAAATTTTCGAATTTTAAAGGGATATGAAAATAATTTTAAAATAAAAATGATTTCATCAAATTAAAAAAAATTTACATTTATGAAACAAAACTTTTCTTATGATTTCGGGGAAAATTTTAAATAGTATTTTATTCTATAACATTTATTTTCAGAGAATATTTAAAAAGTTATTTAAATATTTCAAAAGTTTTCCAAAATTGCAACAAAATGAAAATTTGGAAGACTCTTAGGTAATATTGTTTATTTTTGAACAATTTTTTCAAATTTTTAGAATCTCAGAATTTCAATCACTTTAAAATATATTTAAAAGTTTAAAAAAAATTTCAAACATAATTTAAAATTTTAAATATTAAAAAAAAACTGAAAATAAAATGTAGATCTTCGAAGATTTCGAAAGAATATTAAAATAATATTAAAAAAATATTAAAATATTTTTCGCTGAGAATTTATCTTTTTTGGTAGAAAATTAGTCCTACAGAAAATGTAAGCATTTTTTTAAATATCTTTTTTTTTGAGTTAGAAAAATTGAACTGTATTGTAGGAACTTTGTCTTTTGGAAAATATTAATTCCGTTTTGATTAGAAATACAGCTGGTTGAAAATAATTCCTTCTTGTTAAAAAATTCAACTGCTTAATGAAGATTGACTTTTTTGTTAAAAGTTTTATTTGACACAGTTAAAAGTTTCAAAAATCTTTTAGAATTTTCTACAGATTTTAAGGAAAATAATATTGATGTAACCTCAAACAAATAAACTGTAAAAAAAATTAGTAATTAGAAATTTTGATTCTGTATCAAAAATTATTTTGTTCTTCAAATAAAAAAACTACATCCTTGCTAGTATCCTTAGAAATGAAGAACTAAAATGGAAAGTTTGAACAGTAATATTTTTTTAGAATTACATATTGTAAACTGAATTTATTTCATAATTTAAAAAGTTCACAATTGAAAAAAGAGTATGGTTCCAACAATTTAAAATAAATGTAATAGTATAGTTATTAGATGGGAAAACAAAAAAATAATTTTACTTGGGAACTGATTGTTACCATAGTTGGTTCACATACTTACGATTTATCTAAATATATTTTAAATATTTTAAAACCAGTTTTTATAAACACTAATTTGTTTATAAAAATACTTAAGCACTTTAAGATATTCCGAAAAACATTAATACACATAAAACCCATTCATTAGTTTCCTGATATGTCAACAAAAATAACAAACTTAAAAAAAAATCTTAACAAAAATATCTAAGGATGAATTACTACTAGCCACTAAAACTATTTTCAATGCTATTGATTTTCTTAAATATATTATCTGTTAAAGTTTTCAATCTTGGCTTTGTTGAAATTTTCAAAAGGAAAATAAGGATTTAATTTTTGTAAAAGCCGATAAGGACAACTTAACTGTTGCAGCTAATAGAATTGAATACAAAAAAACAGTTGAAAACATTCTTAAGAATGATATTTATAAAAACATAAAAATTAATATGGTCCCAATAAATAAAAATAAATGTAATACTGCAGCTATTAAATATTAAAACAAAATAATAACACTGATCAATGTACATACTGTTTAAAAACTCACTATAGTGTCACAGCCAAAGCTTATGCTCTCCCAAAGCTTCACAAACCAATTTTTACTTCGAGAATGACTGTTTCCACATTTAGCTTTTCCTACTTAAAATTATTCCTAATATACTTTTAATATTTCAAGACCAGTTTCTATAAACACAATTTGTTTATAAAAAATAGTTGGAAACTTAAAGATGTTCTAAAAAACATTAATGTACATAAAACCTATTCAATAGTTTTCTTAGATGTTGTGCTGATGTTTGATTGCATCCCACTAGTTTTTCTATAGATGGCTTTGAAAAAACAGTTTTTTTAAAATCATAACTAAGAATAATATCTAAGAATTGATTATTAATAGCCACTAAAACTATTTTTGATATTACTCTGTTTCTTATTTATATATTATGTGGTCAAATTTTCAAAAGGAAAATAAGGATTTAATCTTTGTCAAAGCTGCTAAAGACGATTTAACTGTAGAAGATAATAAAGACGAATACGACAAAACATTTTAAAACATTCTTAAGAAATAAATTTATAAAAACATAAAAATTAGTATCACAATACTATCACAGCAAAAGCTTATGATCTTCCAATGGTTCACAAACCAAATGATACTTCGAGAATGATTGTTTTCACAGTTGGTTATCCTACGTACAATTTATCCAAAAAGATTTTTAATATTTCAAAACCAGTTTCTATAACTACAATTTGTTTAATAAAATAGTTGGAAACCTAAAGAGATTCCAAAAAATATTAATGTACATAAAACCCATTCAATACTTTCCTTAGATGTTGTAATGATGTTTGATTGCATCCCACTAGTTTTGGCTGCAGATTGCTTTGAAGAAACACTTATTCTAAATAAGTTTTATAAGTTTTGATATTACCCATTTTCTTATTTATATATTATGTGGTCAAATTTTCAAAAGGAAAATAAGGATTTAATCTTTGTCAAAGCCGCTAAGAACAATTTAACTGTAGAAGCTAATAGAGACAAATTTAACAAAACAGTTTAAAACATTCTTAAGAATAAAATTAAAAAAAACATAAAAATTGGTATCAAAATAATGTCACAGCAATAGCTTATGATCTCCCAAAGTTTCACAAACCAAATGATACTTCGAGAATGATTGTTTTCACAGTTGGTTATCCTTCTTACAATTTATCTAAATATATTTATAATATTTCAAAATTAGTTTCTATCACTACAATTTGTTTATAAAAATAGTTGGAAACCTAAAGATATTCTAAAAAATATTAGTGTACATAAAACCCATTCAATACTTTCCTTAGATGTTGTGCTGATGTTTGATTGCATCCCATTAGTTTTTGCTTCAGATTGCTTTGAAGAAACACTTATTCTAAATCATAACTGACAAAAATATTTGAAAATTTACTATTAATTGCCATTAAAACTATATTTGATATTGCTCATTTTCTTATTTATATATTATGTGATCAAGTTTTCAATATTGGCTTAGTTGAAATTTTCAAAAGGAAAATAAGGATTTAATCTTTGTCAAAGCCGCTTAAGAAAATTTAACCGCAGCAGCTAATAGAGACAAATACAGCAAAACAGTTAAAAACATTCTTAAGATTGACATTTATAAAAACATAAAAATTAGTATCATAATAATGGCACAGCAAAAGCTTATGATCTCCCAAAGGTTCACAAACCAAATGAAACCTCGAAAATGATTGTTTGCACAGTTGGTTTTCCTACTTGAAATTTATCTTAATATACTTTTGATATTTTAAAAGAAGTTTCTATAAACACAATTTGTTTATAAAAAATAGGTAAGAACTTAAAGATATTCTAAAAAACATTAATGTACATAAAACCCATTCAATAGTTTCCTTAGATGTTGTGTTGATGCTTGATTTGCATCCTACTAGTTTTTTCTTTAAGTTGCATTAAATAAAAAGTTATTCGAAATAATTTATTAAGAATAATAAATAAAAATAAATTGTCAATGGTCACTAGAACAGTTTTCAATGCTGCAATTTCCTCTTTTGATTGGAAATTCTATAAACAAATAGAGGATTGTCCTATGGTTCCGCCTTTATCCTAAGTAGTTTCTGATTTAGTTTTACAAGATGTTGAAAAAAGAGGTCTCGATTTATTAGAATTCACACCTATTTTTGCTTCTTTGTAGAAAAAGCTTTGTAATTGTGAGATTTTCGAAAAAAAATTTAATTCATTTAATAAACGCTGTGTGCGTTTGTGGATGTCAAACTTTTTTGTGAGCTCGATAACTTCAAAAAAAGGTTGCGGATATAAGCCTTCCAAATCAAGAAATTTATTTTGTCATCAGATTGTTTTAATAGAAGGTTTAGTTGATAGATGTGTAAAATTAAAGGCACTTCAATTTAGAACAGAAAATTTAAATAAATTTGAAACAGCATTTGTATGCATTAATTATCTTGTTTATGAAGTTAATTACATTATTGCTAAAAGCATTCATGAGATATGAAATATCAGTAGAAGATAATTATTTATAAAAGAACACAGACATTGATGTTATTGTAAATTTGTCTGCTGTTATTCATTTGATAAAATGAAACTGCTACAATAATGTTGACATAGGTGAAACTGGAAGGAGTGTAAAAAGTAGAATTTCTTATCGCAAAAGAGACAACATTCTTCGAATTTAATTACTTATTACGATTTTAAATATAATAATATTAAAATGTTAGTTATCGACAAAAATACTTATTAAAAACGTGTAATTGAGTCTATACTTGTAAATCAGTTTTGTAATATTTCTTTCACTTAAGAGAATAAATTTTTAAACATTCAAATTCATTTAATTTTTAGATTTCAATGAATTCATGGAATTAATTGAATTTAAGGAATTTAAGAAATTGATAGAATTTAAGGACTTCATGGAATTCAAAGAATTCGTGGGATTCAAGAAATTCACTCAAACTGCGGAACTCGCTGGATTTGTGATATTCACGTAAGTACATTAACTTTATGCATTCCGTGAATACCCTAGTTTAATTAAACTCCATGAGTTCATTAAATTTCACGAATACAATAAATTCCATAAATTCATTATTTTCCATAAATTCATTAAATTCTATGACTGCATTAAATTCCACGAATTCATCAAATTTCATGCATTCCTTGAATTGCGTGAATGCCTAGAATTCCACGAATTTCTTGAATTTGATGAATTTTTTGAATGCCGTGAATTTCATAAATTCCATAAATTCCATAAATTATTAAATTCTTTAATTCCATGCATTCAGCAAATTTCATGGTTTACATGCATTTCTTGAATTTCGTGAATTCGTTGAATTCCATGACTTCCATGAATTTTTTGAATTTCTTAAATTTCCTGAATTCCGTTAATTCCATGACTTCGGTAAACTCCGTAAATTTTCTGAATGCTTTGAATTCCGTGAATTCCTTATAAAATAAATTCAAGAAATTCACAAAATTTGCTGAAATCGTGGGATTCACGAAATTCATCTAATTGACGAAATTGACTGTAATCATGGAATTCAGAGTTTACGGAATTAATGAAATTTAAAAAATTCACGAAATTGAGGGAATTCACGGAATTTTATTAATTCAAGGAATTCACGTAATCAAAATAATTCACAAAACTTTTAAGGAATTCACGAAATTTTTGGAATCCACTAAACTTATGGAATTCACGAAATTTATAGAATTCAAGGAATTTACACTGATCATGGAATTCAGGAAATTCGTCGAATTCACGAAATTCAAGAAATGCATCTAAACTATGGATTTTGCTGAATGCATGGAATTAAAGAAATTTAAGATATTTATGGAATTCATGAAATTCGCAGAATTAACCAAATTCAAGAAATTCACGGATTTTAATGGAATTTAAATAATTTACAAAATTAATGGAATTCGGGGAATTCAGTAAATTCAAAGAATTCACGAACTGCATTAACTTACCCAATAATAAGATGTTTTTAATCAAAAAAATGCAGTTGGAAAAACATTTAAGTTCAGCAAAAGTGAAATTTTCTAGGATGGAATATTTAATAAAACTAAATCAAAATGACACATTTTCAGAAATAATAGTTTTCATCTAAAACAGACTTCAGTTGAATAATAAGCAATTTAATTTTAATTTTAAAGAAAAGGTTATTGTTCTACGAAAAAAATGAAGTTTTAACACAGAAAGACAAATGTTTAACATAACAGTTGAATTTGCCACCAAAAAAATGTATTTTTAATAAAAAATATTGAATTTTCAGCCAAATAATAAAATTTATAGAATTACGTACAGAGTGAAGGATCCCTTCCCCACTCCAGTCACAACTCGTATTATATATGCATTTATTCCAATCTGATCGAAAAAGTTTCTCGAAAACATAAAGCAACAAATGAAACTATGTAAGTTAGTATTAGGAGGCTAACATAACATATAAAAATTATAAAAGTGCTTTCGTCAGTTTCATACATTAAATATGTTCATCGTACAACAATAAAATTTTTCTACCTACATCTAAATGTGATTTGTCGTCTCCTAAATGGTATGGAACTTAAAGGTCGTCTTCGTTTACTTTTTTGTATAGTCGTTTTCCATTGAACAATGAAAAGCTCAAAACCAAAGGCGAAGGTCGGGTACGGTTGGGTTTGGGCACTCCGAAAATTGTAGGCGGTCACGTGACAAACAGACAATTTAAAAAAATATATAACATTGTAGATTCAATTGCTTAAATATTATTATAAAAGAACTATTGACAAAAGTTAAACGGGCTTTTGTTCGAGTCTGATCGTGCAATTTTTTTTTTACAGTATATACGGCGAAAGGTCGACAGCAATGTTGAAACAGAAGGAACCTACATTATCATGAAATAACCAAAAATGAGCGGAAAATTTGAATATTTATATTGTGAATTGAACAGATTATTGAAACTAACAATTTTGCTACAAATTTCTGTGTTTAATTTGTCAATAGAACCCTTTTTATATCTCAATTTCAGGATTACTGCTTATTTATTATTTGATTTAAGTTTTCTGCATTACCATGAAAAAGCTAAAATTATATTCCGTCACAAATTTTGTAATCGAATTGTAATTTGTTCTTAACATATTTTTTCCTTCGCCGAATCTTATTTTAAAAAAAATTTTAAATACTTAATAATTGGTAAATATATTCTTCGTGTTTCAAAAAAAAATCATTACCCTTTTTTAGATATTACCTCATTTTATAACACCTAGTCGAAAACTCGAACATAGAATAACCCGACCAGAGCCCCACTAGCTCTGGACCAGAGCCCGAAGATTACCCGCACGGAAATTAGTGAACAAAAAAACCCGACTAGCCCCTGATTAGTGCCCGACTTGTGATAGGGCCAAATGGGGTTATTTCTACACGGCCGGATTATAAAAGAATGAAAGTTAGGTGTGGATTGGTTTCCAGTTCACTCGGATAGAGTAAAAGTTTGTTTCCGATTGGTGTGTGAATCAGTCGGTTTGGTTTCAGATTCACACTTATCCATTCGGACTGATGTCGGATTCAGTCACATTTATCGGATTGAATTCAAAAAGTCCCATTCATTTAAGAAAATTGGAGGCACGGATTCACAGTTGGTCCTGATACATGAATGAAGTAGAGATGGTAAATATCGACAAAAAAGCGTATCGATATGTATCGATAGTTTTGGACAATGGATCGATATGTATCGATATCTTCCCCCTCTTTCCGGTGAGAGTATGTCATTTCTGTGTAATCTACATTATGAATATTCTGAATGTGTAAATAAATAATATTTTAACAATCAGTTTGTATACTTTTGGTAATAAATATATATGATTTTCATGTTAGATATGATATTATACCTCAACCCAAAAATACACACTCTAAACGGTGAATGTCTATTACGCGCAGAATATACACTGTACTATGACTGTACATTCATTACATTATGGACAATGGGATGAAAATATCGATATGCATCGATAAGAAAATAATGTATCGATACCTATCGATACGGATGGTGTATCGATATATATCGTTAATATCGATACTTATGCCAACCCTAGAATGAAGAACGATTGATAAGTGAGCCTCGGATCCATTGTGATTGAATTTCGGATTGGAACATATATTCAGATTAAAATTTATTTTGAGGTTGAAAGACGAATCAAAAAGTTTGAAGAGAATTGAGAAAATTGCTTCAAATTGTTTCGGATTAATTCAAATTAGTCCAAACTGCAAAAAAATCAGTAATACATACAAAATATCTCAAATGACGAAAACACGCGCTTAAACAATCATACAAGAATCGAAGCTAGACATGCGTTTCGAACACAGGTGCGGCTTATCTTTCTCAACTTTTCTCTTAATTGCGCGCGCTCGTAATTAACGGAACTCGAGTTTTCTCTCAATTAAGTCCCATTTGTTATAAGTCCACACCAGCCAGCCAGCCAACCAGCCAACCAGGCAGGCCTTCTTTAGGCAGGTTGCTTGCTACAGTTCAACAGTTATGCCTTTTCTTCTACTGCCACGGTACTGAACTCAAGAATTACTCTTGCGCTATTCTTCCGTCTTTATTTTAAAAGCCGGCAACCGCCTCTACTTAAACTCAACGATTCACATATAAATGACTAATTGTCTCATCTCACTTTCCCTTTTGTTGCCACCGGAAGTCTGTAATTTTTGACTAAGTGCGAGCTACTTTTTCCAACTGCAGTTTCCACTGGTTCTAATTAAACGAAAATTTCATCTCTTACTTTTTAAATGGAAAGATATTTCATTTTTTATTATATTTCGAAATTTTTCCAATTAGGAAATACAAAAATTACAGATTAGAGTGTACTGAATATCTCATTCTTAATATTCCTAATTACATTCAAAGATTAAAAGAAACAATTATTATTATTGAACAAAGTTTTTCGCGATTCTTGGGAACAAAATTATTGGTCTTTTCTAGGTTTTTCAGGTCAAGAAATCAAGTTTTTCCTGGTCTCTTTTTTTACATCGAATAATGAATTATCTGTTTATTATAAATATATATATATATATAATGAGTCATTTAATTTTTTATTGGAAAACAATTTCTAAGGAAAGCAGAACTATACAAAAACAAATTCCTAATTTCTTGCGAATATAGGTCGTCTTTGTTAATTCATAGAGAATATTTTTAAATCTTCGTAATGTCTTTGACATCCTTGAAATCTTTGAAATCATTTTGAAGGCATTAAAAACTTTTGAAATCTTTGTGAATTTTTTGAAATCATTTATAATCTTATAAAGTTGTTGTAAAATTTTTTAAATCCTTAAAATCTTTGCACACATTTTTGATATCTTTTGAATTTTTTGAAATATTCGTGAAATATTTAAAAAATATTTTTTATTCTTTTGAAATCATTGAAATATTTTTTTAAATTTGAAATCATAATGAATTCTTTGAAATATTTTTGAAATATTTAAAAAATCTTTTTTATTCTTTTGAAGTCATTGAAATATTTGAAAAAATGTGAAATCATAACGAATTCTTTGAATTATTTTTTAAATCTTTTTAAACCTTCTAAAAATTTTGAAATTATTTAAAAACTTTGGTACAATTTTTAAGCAATTCTCGGAACTAGAGGAATTCATAGAATTCAAAGAATTCACGGAATTCGCGCAATTCAAGGAATTCATGGATACCATGGAATTTAGGGAATGCAAGGAACTCAATGAATTTACGAAATTCATGGAATTCATGGCTATCATGGAATTCATGGAATTCAACGATTTCATGGAATTAAGCGAATTTGTGGAATTCAAGGGATTTATGGAATTCAAGAAATATATGGAATTCAATGAATTTATGGAATTTAAGAAACTCATGAAATTTGAGGGATTTATGGAATTCAAGGGATCTGAGAATTAAACGAATTCATGAAATTTAATGAATTAAGGGAATTTAATAAATTAATGAAATTTAAGGAATTTGTAGAATTCAAGGAATTTGTGAAATTCAAGGAATTTGTGAAATTCAAGGGATTCGTGAAAGTCAAGGAATGTAAGACATTCTGAGAATTCAACGAATTCATGGAAATCAATAATTTCATAAAATTCAACGAATTCATGGAATTCAACGATTTCATGGAATTCAGCGATTTTATGGAATTCAAAGAATTCGCGGAATTCGCGCAATTCAAGGAATTCATGGATACCATGGAATTTGGGGAATGCAAGGAACTCAATGAATTCACGAAATTCATGGAATTCATGGCTATCATGGAATTCATGGCTATCATGGAATTCATGGAATTCAACGATTTCATGGAATTCATGGAATTCAACGATTTCATGGAATTCATGGAATTCAACGATTTCATGGAATTAAGCGAGTTTGTGGAATTCAAGGGATTTATGGAATTCAAGAAATATATGGAATTCAATGAATTTATGAAATTTAAGAAATTCATGAAATTTGAGGGATTTATGGAATTCAAAGGATCTGAGAATTAAACGAATTCATGAAATTTAATGAATTAAGGGAATTTAATAAATTAATGAAATTTAAGGAATTT
>JAAAKG020134440.1:0-19111 GCA_010014905.2 Druon quercuslanigerum | reverse complement strand
AAGGATCTGAGAATTAAACGAATTCATGAAATTTAATGAATTAAGGGAATTTAATAAATTAATGAAATTTAAGGAATATGTAGAATTTAAGGGATTTGTGAAATTCAAGGGATTCGTGGAAGTCAAGGAATGTAAGACATTCTCAGAATTCAACGAATTCATGGAATTCAATAATTTCATGGAATTCAACGAATTCATGGAATTCAACGAATTCATGGAATTTAACGAATTCATGGAATTCAATGATATCATGGAATTCAACGATATCATGGAATTCAGCGATTTCATGGAATTTAACGAATTCACGGAATTCGTGCCATTCAAGGGATTCATGAAATTCAAGAAATTCATGGAATTCTAAGAATTCACGAAATTCATGGAATTCAACGAATTCATGAAATTTCATGAATTCAGGGAATTTCATAAATTAATGAAATTTAAGGAATTTATGGAATTCATGGTATTTGTGAAAATCAATGGATTTGTGAAAGTCAAAAAAATTGGAGACATTCTGAGAATTCAACAAATTCATGGAATTCAATGATTTCATGGAATTCAACGCTTTCATGGAATTCGTGGAATTAAAGTCATTCATAGAAATGAAGAAATTCACGGAATTTAATGAATTCAGGAATTTCATAAATTAATGAAATTTAAGGAATTTGTGGAATTCAAGGGATTTGTGAAATTTAAGGGATTCGTGGAAGTCAAGGGATTCATGAAATTCAAGGGATTCATAAAATTCAAGAAATTCATGAAATTCAAGAAATTCATGGAATTTAACGAATTCATGGAATTTAATGAATTCAGGGAATTTCATAAAATAATTAAATTTAAGGAATTTATGGAATACATGGTATTGGTAAAATTCAATGGATTTGTGAAAGTCAAGGAATTTGAGACATTCTGAGATTTCAACGAATTCAATGATTTCATGGAATTCAACGAATTCATGGAATTCAACGAATTCGTGGAATTCAACGAATTCATGGAAATCAACGAATTCGTGGAATTCAACGAATTCATGGAAATCAATAATTTCATAAAATTCAACGAATTCGTGGAATTCAACGATTTCATGAAATTCAGCGATTTCATGGAATTCAACGAATTCATGGAATTGAACGAATTCATGGAATTGAACGAATTCACGGAATCCGTGGAATTCAAGAGATTCGTGAAATTCAAGGAATTTGAGATATTCTGAGAATTCATCTAATTCACGGAATTCGTGGAATTCAAGAAATTCATAGAATTGAATGAATACATGGAATTTCAGAAAATCATGAAATGTAAGGAATTTATGGAATTCATGGGATTTGTGAAATTCAAGGGATTTGTGAATTTCAAGGAATTTGAGACATTCTGAGAATTCAACGAATTTATGGAATTTAACGATTTCATGGAATTGAACGAATTCAAGGGATTCGTAGAATTCAAGAAATTCATGGAATTAAATGAATTCATGGAATTTCATAAGTTAATGAAATTGAAGGGATTTGTGAAATTCAAGGGATTTGTGAAATTCAAGGGATTCGTGGAATTCAAGAAATTCATAGAATTTAATAAATTCATGAAATTTAAGTAATTTGTGGAATTCAAGGGATTTTTAGAGGTCGAGGAATTTGAGACATTTTGAGAAATCAACGAATTCATGGAAGTAAACGAATCGAAGGAATTAAGGGTTTCATGGAATTCAACGAATTCATGGAATTCAACGAATTCATGGAATTCAACGAATTCATGGAATATAATGAATTCAGGGAATTTCAGAAATTAATTGAATTTAAGGAATTTATGAAATTCAAGAATTTTGTGAAATTCATTGGATTCGTGGAAATCAAGGAATTTAAGACATTCTGAGAATTCAACGATTTCATGGAATTCAACGACTTCATGGAATTGAACGAATTCATGGAATTCAACACATTCATGGAATTTAAGAAATTCAATAAATTTAAGGAATTTGTGGCATTCAAGGCATTTGTGGAAGTCAAGAAATTTGAGACATTCTGAGAATTCAACGAATTCATGAAATTCAACGATTACATTTTCAACCAGAAAAGTTGAATTTTCAAGGCGGAAAAAAAATTTTACACAAATTTCCAGCAAATTGTTGATTTTTTAACATAAAGAATCTAGCAAAAAATGTATTTATCTTTAAAGAATATAAATAAAGTCGAATTTATCAACTTATTATATTTGATTTGAATAGTTTTTCTAAATAATTGTGAAAGCCTCTCCCCCCTTGTTCACAAATATTCGTTGAAAAATATTCAAACTCGCCCCTCCAAGAAATGTTCTGCATTCGCTCTTTATTTTGTTTACAAATAAAAAGTAAACAAAAAATAGACAAGAAGTAAATCTCTTTTGTATTATTTTCTGATAAGTTATGAATGTATGACATCGAAGATTTGCACTTGGAAGCGAAATATTTACCTTGTCAGATACCGATTTACTTATCTTTTATCTTATACCTTCAATGTCGTTATTTATTTATGGTCTAGAATACATACATTTCTGGCCAAAGAGGACACATTTAAAACAAATAAATTAATTTTATACCAAAAAAGACGAACTTCCCTGCAAATTATGTAATTATTTAACAAAAAAGTTAATATTCAAACAAAGAAAAAAATTCTAAGTTTGAAAATTAGTGCTTTATACAAAAAAATTAATTTTGAACAACACATTTTCTACTATAAGAAATGAATTTTTTTATCAAATATTTGAATTTTTGAACGAGAAAAATATATTTTGACACAAAAATAAAATAGTTAATTCTTCGTTATAAAATAAATTTAACCTTTAAATAACAATCTTTTACAAAACAATTGAATTTTTAAGCTGAAAATATGAAATTAAAAATAAATTCATGTCCAATGAAATAGTTAAATATACAGTAAGAAGAATAAAATTTGGCAAAAAAGAGAAGTTTTAACAAATTAGTTTAATTTGTAGCAAAAAAATTAATTTCATGCTAAAATTATGAATCTTCAAACAAAAAAAATTCATTTTTATCAATGCATTTCAACTTTCCATGAAGTTTTTAAGTTTCAAACAAAAAAACTGAATTTTTAGCATTAAATGTAATATTTAGAATTTTAACTAATGCAAAAATTTAATCCTAAATGAAAAATAATTTAGGTTACGCAACAAAGACAAATTTTTAACAAAGAACATGAATCTCAGCCAACAAATATAAAGTATTAACTTAAAAAGTTTTTTTTTCTTCTAAAAACGACGAATTTTTAACCAGATGCAGAAATTTTTACACAAATGGTTGAATTTTTGGTCAAGAGAATTAATTTTTTTACCGAAAAGACTAATTTTTAAATAATTATTGAAGCTTTTACTCTAAAAAAAATCGGTTCTTAAACGAAAATTAAAAACTTATTTTTCATTTTAAAAAAATCTATCTACTGACTTTAGAACAAAATAATTACGAAGTCCATTTTCAAGAAGCAAAGATAAATTCATAACCGAGAAGTTGATTTTTTAATTAAATAGGTGTATTTTTATATATAAAGACGAATTTTTTAGAAGGCAGTAAAATTTTCAATAAATAATGTTCTTTAAAAAAAAAATAAAGCCAAAAAAACTTTTTTTCTAGAATGCAATAAATTATTAATCAATTTTCATTTAAAAAAGTTAAGTTTTCAATAAAAAAAGTTATTTTTCAAACAAAAAAGATCAATTTTTAACCCAAAAGTTGAATTTTCAATGCAGAAGGAAAAATTTTGTATTCAAAATAGACGAATGTTCAACAAAACGATTGAATTTTCTGCAAAAAAAAATAGTTCAATTTTCAATTAAATCCATAATAAAATTTTGAATTAAATTTTCCAAATTTTATCAAAATAGTTTAATTTACAAAGACGAATTTCAAAACAAATGATTACATTTTCAAACCAGACAGATTAAATTTTCCACCGAACAGTTGAAATGCTAACCCGAAAATATAACAGTTCTACCAAAAAGTTGAATTTTTTTACCTAATTAGTAAATTTTTAAGTCAAAAGACGAATTTTCTACAAAAAGGTTAAATTTTAATTGAGAAAATCTAAATTTGTAGAAAAAAAGTTAAATTTTAACCAAACAGTAAAATAATTAAACTATTATTATATTATATTATAATATTATTACATTAAATAATTAAATTACAATAATTAATTAATAACCAAGCAGTTAAATAATTAAACTAAAAAGACGAATTTTGAACAAATGAAGATTTTTCACTGGAAAAATAAATAAAAGTTTATCTAAATTGTTAAAGCTTCAAGCCAAAAAACGAAATTTCTCTACAAAAAATAGCTAGAATAGGAAAATTTAACCAAAAATAACGAACTTTTAAGAAGAGTTAAATTTTCAATCCATAAAATTAATTTTAGAAAATTTTAAAAGTCTGCTATTCAACTTGTTGAATTTTAAACCTAAAAAGATAAATTTTTAACAGACAAAAAATGTCTCTTATGTAAGCTAGAATAGAAAAATTGATGACCCATTTCCCCTGCACCAAATAAAGTGGAATTTATAGCCTCATTATAATAAATTCAAAAATATTTTCTAAACATATACTTGATTTGGTTTAAAAATCAAAATGAAGAAAAAATGGATAAATTTTAACTCTCTTTTATTGCGAAACAGTTACCTTGTGTAGATCTTGGAATAGGGTACGTGGGTTAGCATTGGCAGATGGTAAGGTTGTTATGGCAGAGTCAATCGAAGACTTGCAAAGAATGTAGAACAAAAAAAAATTTGTTTCTGAAGGAAATCATGAATCGTATATTAGTTGTATAAATTATATATTATTAATGGAAAGCTGAGGGACTGGTTTGAAATTATGTTAGATTTTAATTAAGTGTGCTTTATGGGATCATAGTACCTAATTATTATATTCTTGGACAAGTGTCTAAAAATGGCCCTCTTTGACGAAGAAGATGTGACCCTCAGGAGAGTGAAGGTACGTGGGTTAGCGTTAGCAGATGACAAGGTTGTTATGGCAAAATCAATCGAAGATTGGCAAAAGTTGTTAGGTAAAATAAATACAAGCATGAAGAAAATGAGTTTCTGAATTGACGTGAATAAAATCACAATTATAGTCATTACAGGAAATCATAATTCGTATATTAATCGTATAAATTATATATTATTAATGGAAAACTAAGTGATCCGGTCGATATTATGCAAGGTGTTACTCAAGTGTGCTTTATGGGATCATAGTATTTAATTATTATATTCATGGACAAGTGTCTAAGAATGGCCCTCTTTGACGAAGAAGGCGTACAGTGAGGGTACGTGGGTTAGCGTTAGCAGATTATCAGGTTGTTATGGCAGAGTAAATCTTAGACTTGAAAATAATGTAGAACAAACTAAATGCACATATAAAGAAAATGAGCCACAAAATTAACGTGAATAAAACAAAAAAATTTGTGCTTGAACAAAATCATGAATCGCATATTAGTCGTATAAAGTATATGTTATTAATGTAACATTGAGTGACTGGTTCGATATTATGTAGGGTGTTAGGTAAGGGTGATTTATGTGATTATAGTATTTAGTTATTTTATTCAAGAACAAGTATCTAAGATTGGCCCTCTTTGACGAAGGAGGTGTGGACCTCGGGACAGTGAGGGTACGTCGGATAGCGTTAGCCGATGATAAGGTTATTATGGCAGAGTCAATCGAAGACTTGCAAATAATGTAGAACAAACTAAATACACATTTAAAGGAAATGAGCCACAAAATTAACGTAAATAAAACAAAAAAATTGGTTTCTGAAAAATATCTTGAATAGTATATTAGTCGTATAAAGTATATATTATTAATGGAAAACTGAGTGACTGGTTCAATATTATTCAAGGTGTTACGCAGGGGTGATTTATGGGATCATAGTATTTAGTAACTATATACATGGACAAGGGTCTAAGAATGGCCCTCTTTGACAAAGAAGGTGTGGATCTCGGGACAGTAAGGGTACGTGGGTTAGCGTTAGTAGATTATAAGGTTGTTATGGAAGAATCAATCGAACATTGGCAAAATTCTTTAGGTGAAATAAATACAAGCATGAAGCAAATGAGCCTCCAAATTAACACGAATAAAATAAAAATTATGGTCTCTCAAGAAAATTATGAATAGTATATTAGTCGTATAAAGTATATATTATTAGTGGAAAGCTGAGTGACTGGTTCGATATTATTTGAGGTGTTACGCAAGGGTTCTTTATGCGATTATAGTATTTAGTTATTATATTCAAGGACCTCGGGACAGTGAGGGTACGTGGGTTAGCGTTAGCGGATGATAAGGTTGTAATGGCTGAATCAATCGACGACTGAAAGAAAATTAGCCAATGAATTAACGTGAATAAAATAAAAATGATAGTCATTACAGGAAATCATAAATCGTATATTAATTGCATAAATTATATAATATTAATGGAAAACTGAGTGACTGGGTCGATATTATGTAATGTGTTATGCAAGGGTGCCTTATAAGATCATTGTATATAGCTATTATATTTATGGAAAAGTGTCTTAAGATAGGCCCCCTTTGGCGAAGAAGGTGTGGACCTCGGGACAGTAAGGATACGTGGGTTATCGTTAGCAGATTATCAGGTTCTTATGGCAGAGTCAATCGAAGGCTTGCAAAGAATGTAGACGAAACTGAATACACATTTAAAGAAAATGAGCCACAAAATTAATGTAAATCAAACAAAAATTTTTTTTAAAGAAAATCATGAATCGTGTATTAGTCGCATTAATTATATATTACGAATGGAAAAGTGCGTTACTGGTTCGATACTGTTTGAGATGTTACGCAAGGGTGCTTTATGGGATCATAGTATTTATTTATTATATTCCCAGACTTCGGGACAGTGAGGGTACGTGGGTTAGCGTCAGTAGCTGACAAGGTTGCTATCCCAGAGTCAATCGAAGACTTGCGAAGAATATTGAGCAACCTAAATACAGGCATGAAGAACACGAGTCTCAAAATTAACTTAAGTAAAACCAAAAGTATGGTCTTTGAAGAAAATCATATATATTATATATTATAAATGGGTTTTAGAAAAGGATGAGTTATGTTATCATGGCTATTTATCACGTTCATGGACAGGTATTTGGGAATAGACTTCTTTGACGAAGGTGTAGATCTCGGGACAGTGAAGGTACGTGGGTTAGCGTTCGCAGATTCAAATATTGCTGAGCAAACTGAATACAACATAGAACATAGAACAAGTTTATAAATACGTATAGCTTAGTAGCCTATACACAAATGATGGAAAGATAGAATATTTTTTCCGTCTGAATAAGTGAGCTGATCAAAAATACTTTAGAGATTGGTGACGCTGAGATAAGCAGAAATGGCGATGATAAAAGTGACATCCTGTTGTTTTGTCCGTAGGCAAGTCAGGTCGTTTATATCAAATAACGATTGTTTCCTATGCAGTTCCGATAACCTCGCCATATGTCACGAAAGATCATTTTACAAATAGTCCATTTAAAACCCGAGAGGCTATCTATATTTCACGACAAAAGCGATTTTTATTCTTTCACAAAGAAATCGGAATTTCCACGATAAATTGTTCTATCACTTATAAAGACCACTTTCCGGAATGGTACTTCATTCCCTTAACTTATATTTATATGCTTGGGTCTTTGCCAAAACGATAAGAATTTCCGGCAGTATCCAGTTTTCCAGATTGGATTCATCAATCTTTCTTGAAATTTATATACATTTGACAAATATTTAATTTCTCTAGGGGGCTATTGGGGCGGTCGGCCCCTACAAGGATGAGATTTTAGACACCAAATTTAAAAATCAGGTAGAATATGTACATAGAGTCTCTTAATTTCCTTGACAAATTTAAGTCCCTGATTAGCAAACCTTATTTTTAGTTTTTTTTCTTAAGTAAGTTTTAACCCCACCCCTCACCTAAGGTAATTTTTTTCAAATAAAATTTTTTTGTTTATTTATTTAGAATTCATGTAAACAACTAGTTATAAATTTTCAAGCAACAAAGATAAATATACCAACAAAAATATAAGAATTGATATTTTCACTAAGAGAAGATTTTTCTCAACAAGGAAAGATTTTTTGATCAATGAAGTAAAAAAATATTATCCAAAATGTAGAATTTTTAGGAAAAAAATTTTTTTAACCAAGAAGATTAATTTTCTAACAGAAAAGACTAATGCTCATAAAAATACATCGATTTTGAACCAAATACTGGATTTTTTAAGCTGAAAAAAGAGCTTTCTACAAATCTGTTGAATTTTCAATCTGATAATTACATTTTTAACAAAAAAGATCAATTTCTCACAAAGAAAAATATTTTTATTAATTTTATTATTATTATATTATTATTAATATTATTATTAATTTCGTACTAAAACAAACTTATTCTCAACAAAATATATACATTTAAAAAAAAGTTGCATATTCAACAATTAAATTTTTTTACCAAAAAAAGAAGAGCAAAAATACATTTCTAACCAAATAGTTGAAATTACAACCCGAAATTCAACTTTTGGTTAAAAATTCTTTTTGTTTGGTTGAAAATTAATTTTGTTCATTAAAAATTTAACTACTCCATTTTTTGCAGAAAATTAATCTTTTAAGTTACAATATCAACTTTTTGGTTGAAAATTCGTCTTTTTTACAAGCAATTAGACTTTTAGGAGAATTTTTTTTTTTAATTTAACCACTAGGTTGAAAGTAGAACTTTCGTGACAAAATTATTATATGACAAATTGTATGACAATTATATGACAAAATTATTATATTCCTGAACAAGTGTCTAAGATTGGCCCTCTTTGACGAAGAAGTGGTGACCTCGGGACCGTGAGGGTACGTGGGTTAGCGTTAGTGGATTAACCAGAAGAATGCTTCTGGTTAATAATTTGTAACTTTAATTGAAAACGTATCTGTTTTATTAAAAATTTAAATATTTTGGTTGAAATTTCGTTATTTTTAGTTGAAAATAATCTTCACATTTGATAATGCAGCTTTTTGGAAGAAATTTAATCTTCTTGGTTGAATTTTTTTTTTTTATTGAAAATTTATTTTCTCAATTAAAATTTTTAACTTTTATATTTTTGGTGGAATACTGATATTTTCTAGTCACAAAGTTCTAATATTTGACTGAGAATTCATGTCTTTTTGTTTAAAATTCATATTTTTTATTGAAAATTTAAATTTCAGTTGAAAATTTTGGCAATTTTATGAAACTTGACTATTTTGGTAGAAAATTAAGCATCTTGAATAAATATCACATTCTTTAGTCGAAAGTTAAACTACTTTGTTAAAAATTCATTTTTTGTAGTGAAATATTTATAATTTCAGTTGACAATTCGTCTCTTTTAATCAATTTTTTTTTATTTTTTTGGAAAATTCCTCTTTTTGGGTAAAAATCTTATATTCTTAGGTAAAAATATATCTTCATTTGGAAAAAATATAACTATTTTGTTAAAAAAAAATTTTCAATTAGTTTTTTTTGTTAGAAAATAATTTAATGGATTGCAAATTTGACCCTTTTAAACTAAAAAGACCGGTTTTAATAAACAATGGACCAGATCAATTTTTATTTAAAAAAAATAATTTTCAATATAAAAAAATTTACCTTCAACAAAAAAAGTTTTATTTTCAAAAAACAAAGTTACATTTAAACGAAAAAGTTCATTTTTTAAGCAAACAGTTAAATTTAAAAAAAAAACTTAATTCTAAACTAAAATCGATAAATTTTTAACCAAAAAATAGAATAATAAATAGAATAATTATTCAATAATTATTAAATTTTGTGAATTTATTATTTTATTAAATTATTAAATTGAAAAATATTTAGAAAGAATAAAATAGAATAATTAAATTTGCAGTGCAAACACTTTATTTTTAACAAAAAATAATCTAATTTACAACAAAATAGTTAAATTTTTAACCAAAGGGCTTTAACTAATAAAAATCATTTTTATTAAAAAAATTAAATCTTTAACCAGTAAAATTAATTATAAACAAATAAATGCCAAAAAGAGATTTTTAAAACGAACCAACACCCAAAAAAGATGAATTCGCAATGAAAAATTTCAAAAATGAATTTTCAAGTAAAAGCGATTCAGTTTCAAATAAAAACGATCAATTGCCAATCTAGTCACATATAAGTTTAAAAAATTATTTTCAACTAAAAAATAACGAATTTTTAAAAAGAGTTAAATTTTCAATCCATAAAATTAATTTTAGAAAATTTAAAAATTCTGCTATTTGTTTGAACATGTAGCTGTTGTCTTGAAAATTCCTTTTTTTACAAATTTAAAAATTTTTAAATTAATTTTTTTTTTTTAATTTAGCCACTAATTTGAAAGTAGAACTTTCGTGTCAAAATTCATTCTTCTGGTTAATAATTTGTCACTTAATTTGAAAACTTATCTGTTTTATTAAAAATTTAAATATTTTGGCGGAAATTTTGTTATTTTTAGTTAAAAAATAATCTTCATATTTTAAAATTAAGCTTTTTGGTAGAAAATTAATCTTCTTATTGAAAATTCATAAATTTGATTAAAAATTTAATTTTTGGTTGAAAATTTTTGCATTTATTAAACATTCTTTTTTTTGTGAAATATTTATTGTTTCAGTTGAAAATTCGTCTTCGGTTTTAATAAAAAATGTACCAGATAAATTTTCATTACAAAAAAGTAATTTTCAATATAAAAAAATTAACCTTTCACAAAATAGATGAACCTTTCACCAAGCTATTAAATTTTCCAGACAAAATTTTTGAAACAAAAATATGAATTTTCAACCAAGAAGTTGAAATTTCTACCAAAACAATAGAATTTGTAATAAAAAAGACTAATTTTCAAATAAAAGTTAAATTTTCGCTCGAACAAAAATGAATTTTCTTTAAAAAATTCTATTATAAACGAAAAAGTTCATTTTTCAAGCTAACAGTTAAATTAGAAAAATAGTACTTAATTTTTAACTAATGAGTTTAATTTTAAACTAAAGACGATCAATTTTTAACCAAAAAATAGAATAATTAAATTTGCATTGCAAACAAATTATTTTCAACACAAGAGATAGATCTTTAACTGATAAAAATCATTTTTATTAAAAAAACAATAAATCTTTAACTAATCAAATTAATTATTAACAATTAGCTGCCAAAATAAGAAAATTTTCAATCGAACCAACAAGACGAAAATTCCTCAAAACAGTTAAATTTTCATCAAAAAAGTTATTTTTCGACAAAAAAGTTAATTTCATAACTAAATGGTTCAATTTTCATTCAAAAAAGATAAATTCGCAATAAAAAAATTCAAATATGAATTTTTAAATAAAAGCAATCAATTTTCAAATAAAAATCAATTAAAAAATAACCCATAAAATTAATTTTAGAGAATAAAAAATCTACTATTTGATTGAACATTTAGTCGTTGTCTTGAAAATTTGTTTTTTTCGTTGAAAATTAATTTTTCCAAATAAAAATTTAATTAATCGATTTTTTGACTAAATACTGACAATTTTTGGTTGCAAATTCAACTATTTGTTCGAAAGTTGAACTTCTTAACCAAAAATATAATTATTGACATTTGAATTAAAAGGAATTAAATTTCAACGAACTTTGGAAAATTGTACTCCCTCCACCTGCACCAAATATAGTTGAATTTATCGGCTCATTATAATAAATTCAAAAATTTTTCTAAACTCATCCTTGATTTGGTTCAAAAATTAAAATGAAGAAAAAATTGATAAAATGTCAATCTCTTTTGTATTGTTTTTTTAGTAAGAAATTAATGTATGTTATGGGAGGGTACGTGGGTTAGCATTGGCAGATGATGAGGTTGTTATGACAGAGTAAATCGAAGACTTGCAAAGAATGTAGAACAAAACAAACAAACTAAAAAATTTGTTTCTGAAGAAAATCATGAATTGTATATTAGTCGTATAAATGGCATATTATTAATGGAAAGCTGAGTGACTGGTTCGATATTATGTAAGATGTTACTCAAGGGTGCTTTATGGGATCATAGAATTTAGTTATTATATTCATGAACAAGTGTCTAAGAGTGGCCTTCTTTGACGAAGAAGATGTGGACCTCAGGAGAGTGAAGGTACGTGGGTTAGCATTAGCAGATGATGAGGTTGTTATGACAGAGTCAATCGAAGACTTGCAAAGAATGTAGAACAAAACAAAAAAAAACAAAAAAATTTGTTTCTGAAGAAAATCATGAATCGTATATTAGTCGTATAAAGTATATATTATTATTGGAACACTCAGTAACTGGTTCGATATTATGCAATGTGTTACGCAAGGGTGCTTTATGAGATCATGGTATTTAGTTATTATATTCATGAAAAAGTGTCTAAAAATGGCCCTCTTTGTCGAAGGAGGTGTGGTCTTTGGGACAGTGAGGGTACGTGGGTTAGTTAGCAGATGATAAGGTTGTTATGGCGAAAAAAAAATTGGATTTTCTTATTGGATTCTATCAATTCAATTCGCGTTTAAGCGTAAAAGGGAGAAAACGGAAAAAGTTTCGTGAACAAGGAAGCTGGAGAAAGTGATGCCTTACATAAACAATTTTTTACTTCACAGAAATAATTTATCACGATAACAGAAAATGAATGCATTGTTTAACTATAATGTTTGAATTGTCAAACAAATTCCAAATTTAAATAAAAAATTTTTAATTGGATTTTTAAAGATAAGAAACTTATATCCAAGGAATTTAGGAAAAAAGTTTCTTATTTAGCAAACAAAAGTCACGAAAAAAATACTTTTTAGGAAAATTATTTCAACTACCCATTATCTACCCAAAAAATGTAGACACTTACATTTTTCTACAGATTATGGTGAAAATCTCAGAGGAAAAATTTCTTTTAAATATGGAACAAAGTGCACGTTGCTGATAAAGGTTTGTGCTGACACTGATACAGATTCGAAATTTTCAGTCGATTCGTAATTATTTACTAAAGAGTGATAGGTTCAATAGGAACACTATCTCAGGATTATTTAAGAATGCTGAACTATGAATGACTGTTAGATCCCGAAGATAAATAATAAAAAATCTGCAAAAAACACATGAATTTCTGTAATCCTTACTAAAGTAATAAAATAAATCTAAATAAAAGAAAATAAAAAATTTATAATTTAGTATTATATTATATTATTATATTATTCTATTATTGTATAATTTATAATTTATTTAATTTAAAATAAATCTAAATTGGTGAATTCTAGAGTCATAAAAATAATAATTTCTTATTAAGTTAATAGTAAAAGAATAATTTCTGTCACTTTCACTCCAATTATTAGTGGTCTTTTGACAATAATCAAAAAGCCCTTTACTTCCGAAAGAATATAATAACAAAATAAAATAAAATATATAATAAAATAAAATTTATAATAATTTTTTTCAATCTGAGCGAAAACTTTTTTCCACTGACCCTATAACAATCATAAAATATTTCAGAACCCAAAACTCTGCAATCCACATAGAATCTTTTATAAACGGAAAAAGATAGAATTTCAGATGCCAGTTAAAACTTTTTAAATTTATCAATTCATTTTTAACAAAAAATTGTATTTCCTACTATAAAAAATGACTTTTTAACAAAATAATAATATTTCTAACATAATAGTATAATTTTTCACCTAAAAATATAAATTCCGAAAATAACAGTGTCGTAGATTATTTTTTAATAAAAAAAGATGTTATTTATACAAAAAAAAGAGAATATTAAAACTAAAAATTCTCTACACAAAAGAAAAGAAAAATTGGAATTTTCAGCAAAAAATTAATTTGACAGGAAACTTATGCATATTTGCCTTTAAAAAAATGAGATTTGAAAGCAAGAAAATGATTTTTTTACGAAAACATGAGAATTTTTAACCAAGAAAGGCTAATATTAAAAATATGAAGATGTAACATTTTCCGTTGAAAAAATTAATATTAAACACAAAAGGCTTTTCCACTAAATAATCCAATTTTTAACCAAAGGCATAAGACTTCAAGAAAAAAATGAATAAAATTTTAACAATGTAATTCAACTTCTACCCAAATAGTTCAATTTTTAATTAAAAAATATTTAAATCGACTTTTCGAAATCAAAACATGAATTTTTGAATAAAAAATAATTTTCTACGATAAATTGTATTTTAAATTCAAAAAGACCATTTTTTCTATCAAAAAAGATGATTTAAAAAAAAAGATAAATTAAAAAAAAAAGAATTCTCTACCATCTCTACCAAATAGTTGCATCTTTATCCAAAAAAGATGAAATTTCTTCAAAAACAGAATAATTTTTTTTAATTGTTGAATTTTTATCCGTAACAGATTCCAGTTGACTTTTCAATATAAAAAATGAATTTTTTACAAAAAATAAGTTTCTACCAAAAATTTAAATTTTTAATTCAAAAAGACGAATTTTTTCTACCAAAAAAGATGAATTTTAAAAAAAAACTGAATTCTCCACCATCTCTACCAAAAAGTTGCAGCTTTATCCAAAAAGATGAAATTTTTTAAAAAACAGATACATTTTTTTTTAATTGTTGAATTTTCATCCATAAAAGGCTTCAGTTCACTTTTCAATGTCAAAATATGAATTTTTTACAAAAAATAAGTTTCTACCAAAAATTTAAATTTTAAATTCAGAAAGACGAATTTTTGTTCCAAAAAAGACGAATTACAAAAAAGATAAAATTTTTTTAAAAACAGATACATTTTTTTTTAATTGTTGAATTTTCATCCATAAAAGGCTTCAGTTGACTTTTCAATGTTAAAATATGAATTTTTTACAAAAAAATAAGTTTCTACCAAAAATTTAAATTTCAAATTCAAAAAGACGAATTTTTTCTACCAAAAAAAGATGATTTAAAAAAAAATTGAATTCTCTAAGGAATAGTTTGATCTTTATAAAAAAAAAGAAATTTCTTTAAAAACAGATTTTTTTTAATTGTTGAATTTTCATCCATAAAAGATTTTATTTTAATTTTCAATATCAAAATATGAATCTTTTACAAAAAAAAATTTTTACAAGAAATTTGAATTTTAAATTTAAAAAGACGAATTTTTTCGTCCAAGAAGGATGAACTTTTAACAAAAAATTTGAATTCTGTACCAAAAAGTGCATTTTTATCTAAAAAAAAAATGAAATTTATACTAAAACAAATAATTTTTTATTACGAAATTATTTTTTTTCATTGCAGAATTTGCATCCAAAAAAGATTCCATTTGACTTTTCAAGATCAAAGTATGAGATTTTTAACAAAAAATAAGTTTCTACGAAAAAAATGTAACTTTAAATTCAAAAAGACGAATTTTTCAACCAAAAGGATGAATTTTTAACAAAATACTTGAATTTTCTTCCAAAAACTTGCATTTTTTCCAAAAAAGATGAAATTTCTACTACAACAGGTAATTTTAAAAAATTTTTTTTAGATTTTGAATTTTCATCCATGAACGATTCCAATTGACTTTACAAAATCAAACTATGACATTTTTGACCAGAAAATAAGTTACTAAGCAAAAAATATATTTTAAATTCAAAAAGACGAATTTTTTCTTCCAAAAAAGATGAATTAAATAAAAAAAGATGAAATTTCTTTAAAAACAGATAATTTTTTTTTAATTGTTGAATTTTCATCCATAAAAGGTTCCAGTTGACTTTTCAATGTCAAAATATGAATATTTTACGAAAAATAAGTTTCTACCAAAAATTTGAATTTTAAATTCAAAAAGACGAATTTTTTCTTCTAAAAAAGATGAAATTTCTTTAAAAGCAGATAAATTTTTTGTTAAATTGTTTAATTTTCATACATAAAACGTTCCAGTTGACTTTTCAATGTCAAAATATGATATTTTTAGAATAAATAAGTTTCTACCAAAAATTTGAATTTTAAATTCAAAAAGACGAATTTTTTCTGCCAAAAAATAATAAAACAGATGAATTCTCCACCATCTCTACCAAATAGTTGCATCTTTATCCAAAAAAGATGACATTTTTCTAAAAACATAAATTTTTTTCAATTTTTGAATTTTCATCCATAAAATAATTCAGTTGACTTTTCAATATCAAAATATGAATTTTTTACGAAAAATAAGATTCCAAACAAAATTTGAAGTTGAAATTAAAAAAAACCAAATTTATTCAACCAAGGAGGATGAACTTTTAACAAAATATTTGAATTCTCTACCAAATAGTTGCATTTTTATCTGAAAGAAAGAAATTTTTACAAAAATAATCACATTTTTTTACGAAATTATTTTTTTTTATTGTTGAATTTGCATCCAAAAAAGATTCCATTTGACTTTTCAAGATCAAAGTATGAATTTTTTTACGAAAAATAAGTTTCTACAAACAAAAATTAACTTCAAATTCAAAAAGACGAATTTTTTAACCAAAAAGGATGAATTTTTATCAAAATACTTGAATTCTCTACCAAATAGTTACATTTTTTCCAAAAAAGATGAAATTTTTACTAAAACAGATATTTAATTAATTTTTTTTAAATTTTGAATTTTTATCCAAAAAAGATTGCAGTTGACTTTTCAAGATCAAAGTATGATTTTTTTGAACAGAAAATTAGTTACTAAGCAAAAAATGGATTTTAAATTAAAAAAAGCGATTTAATTAAAAAAAACTGAATTCTCTACCATCTGTACCAAATAGTTGCATCTTTATCCAAAAAAGATTAAATTTCTTTAAAAACAGATACATTTTTTTAAATTGTTAAATTTACATCCAGAAAAGGCTTCAGTTGACTTTTCAATATCAGAATATGAATTTTCGACAATAAAATCAGCTTCTGCAAAAAATTTGAATTTCAAATTGAAAAAGACAAATTTTTTACCAAAAAAGATGAATTAAAAAAAAAGATGAATTTTCTAGCATCTCTATCAAATAGTTGCATCTTTATCTAAAAAATATGAAATTTCTTTAAAAACAGATAAATTTTTTTTAATTGTTGACTTTTCATCCATAAAAGATTCCAGTTTTTTTTTCAATATCGAAATATGATTTTTTTACAAAAATTAAGTTTCTACAAAAAATTTGAATTTTAAATTCAAAAAGACGAATTTTTTTTATACAAAAAAGATGAATTAAAAAAACTGAATTCTCTACCATCTCTACCAAATAGTTGAATCTTCTGCCACAAAAGATGAAATTTCTTTTAAAAAAAGATAAATTTTTTTTTAATTGTTGAATTTTTATCCATAAAAGAATCCAGTTGTTTTTTCAATATCGAAATATGATTTTTTTACAAAAAATAAGTTTCTACGAAAAAAATTAACTTTAAATTCAAAAATTTGAATTTTTTCGACCTAGAAGGATGAACTTTTAACAAAATATAATAGTAGAATTCTCTACCAAGTAGTTGCATTTTTATCCAAGAAAGATAAAATTTGTACTGAAACAGATAATTTTTATCAATTTTTTTAAAATTATTGAATTTTCATCCAAAAAAGATTCTAGTTGAGTTTTCAAGATCAAAGTATGAATTTTTTCAACAAAAAATAAGTTTCTACAAACCAAGAAGACTGAACTTTTAACAAAATAGTTGAATTATCTACTTATTTACTTATTATTTATTTATTTACTTATTTATTTCTACTAAAACAAATAATTTATTATTATTATTTTTTTTTAAATTTTCATCCAAAAAAGATTCCAATTGACTTTTCAAGATCAAAGTATGACTTTTTTAAATAAATAATAAATTACTAAGAAAAAGAATGGATTTTAAGTTCAAAAAGACGAATTTACATTCCGGGCACATAATAATAATTGTAAACAATAACTTAATTTTCTGCTAAATACTTGAATTTTAATCCAAAAAGTATGACTTTTTAACAAGATTGTCAAATTTTCAACCAAAAAGTTGCATTTTTGTCCAAGAAAAATGAAAATTCTACTAAAACAGGTGAATTTTCAAATAAAATACTAATTTAAAAAAAAATTAAATTTACTTTTTAACACAAAAATAAAAATTTTAAACAAAAAGTACATTTGCAAGGAATTAGTTTAATTTTCAACAAAACAGTTGCATTTTTATCCAAAAAAGATGAAATTTTTCTACTAAAAAAGATGAACTTGTAAATAAAAAAGACTAATTTTCAGAAAATTATTCACCAATAAAAGATTTCAGTTGATTTATCAGCAACTAAATATGAAAACTTGATCTGCAATTTGTAGTTTGTCCCATATTTTCAGAAATGCTCACAGGAAATTCTCGGAATATTATTTATCTAAAGTTGGACAAGAAAATGCTGCAAACAATTAGAATATACAATTATCTGAAAGCAGATAATTTTTATCTAGAGGCGAATAAAATTTTTAAAAAAATTATACAACCTATTAAGCAGGTAGAGATAAGAGATATTTTTGAAAAAAGTTTCAAAAAATCGTGTTTGCGTTGACTGAACCGCCTCATCTTATTTTAGAAAAAAATTCTCATCACCAAAAGGAAACTAGAGAAAATTCTAAAATAGTTCAAAGCAAAACAAACCTTCTATCTTTAATAGGTACCGAGTTATGATCCTCCAAAGAACCCGGATTTTTTTTAAAAACCGGCGAAAAAACGTAATTCTGAAGTTTGTATCTGTATTTTGTAACCTATTAATTTTACAAAAAAATGTTTTAAACTTTAATTAACGTGGACGTAATTTCGAGTAATTCTAAAAAAATATTAATGACCTATCTCTAATAGTTCATAAGTTATGGGCTCACAAAGTTGACCACTTTTGACCTATTTTTCAGAGCATAATACTCGTGTTTAGTTTTTTTAAAATTCCTCGCTTCTCGGTAAAGCTACGTAAATGGTGAAAAAGAAAAAATTTCAGAGCAGGAAATTATTTGTAATTCTAAAAAAAATATAATCTTCTAGTCTTTGTAGATCAAACTTTATGACTCTTCAAAGAAACATAATTTTTTTTCTATTTTGAGCTAGTGTAAAATTTTTTTTTTTAAACTGCTCATTTTGTACACATCCTACAGAAAAAACATAAAGTGGATAAATTATAGAGGACTAAATTTTGCGTAAAATAATATTAAATAAAATTGTTTAGCTTATATAGGTCGCGAGTTATGACCATCAAACTTTTACCCTTTCCATTCGGAA
>JAAAKG020134439.1:0-13841 GCA_010014905.2 Druon quercuslanigerum | reverse complement strand
AAATTTGTTATGCCCCAGAGTTTATGTTACAACTAGAAAAGCCAGTCCCTTAGGCGACAGTGTAGTAAGGGTTTTTTTTCTCCTCTCTTACAACAATTTCTACAAAATATAAAATGGATAATCCATTTACTTTTTCAATACAACTGATTGAAAATGATGAAATGAGTGAACAACCATTAGTAGCTTGTAAAGTGACGTCACATTTATTATTGAAATACTCCATTCAATTTTTAGCAAGATTAAAATAAGGAAAATAGAGTCTAATTCAAATTCAGTCCCAGACTATTTTAATTGTCGAAGCAGATAGTGCAAGTATTATAAAATAATTACAGAAATAGGTTTTAGTCAGCTATCAAAAATTAGTATACTACTGAAAATTTTCATGATATCGAATAACTAAGTCATTAAGCTGTAAAGGATATAAAGTGTTGAATGTAGACTCATCAGGAGCGGATATAAAAAGATTAGGGGTGGGGGCATGCCCCCCTTGTCCCTTACCCTGGGTCCCCTTCTGGACTCAAAAATAATGTTTTTTCTCGCGGGTGACTACAACATTTTTTTGCTCGTTTCAAAAATATTATTTCTTTCATCAGGTAATTTAATGTATTATCAAGTAGCCTCAAGTAGGACGGATAACAATGAATAGCTCGAGCTATTGCTCTTGCCTCTGAAATTAAGGCGAAATGAGGAAGAATATGGCGGAGTAAGACACGAGTTTCGGCGCTAAAAGAAAAATAGCGCAGGAGAAAGGCGCACAAGTTAAAATACTTTAAGTAACTTATCAGAGTCTTGATTTAAGAAAATGTTAAGTCTTTTTAAATTTTGAGTTAATTTTAAGTCTCTCTTCATACGTCATGCAATTTACAACATCTTCAGATATGAAATCATTTAGTTCACTATACGTATTTCTTTTATATTCTAATTCCTCTAATAGTTTATTTTCAAAATAAAAAATAACTGTACAGTACAGTTTTTAAGGTTGGAACAATTAAAAATTAAAACATTTTAAAATTAAAAAGTTTATAATTTCAATCTTATCAAGTTGTGCTTTTTGTTAAGGTACAGTTTTATATATAATTTACTTCAAAAATGTTTTGCAGTCGGATGTTATTATATCGCAAAAATAATTTAGATTAGTTTGAGGATGCATTGACTTAAACCAAAAATTGAAAACTTTTGATGTTTTTTTAAAACAACTTTTAACATAGATACGCATCTGCAGAAATAGATTCAATGTGTTTGGTATGAATTTCCTTATATTAGCCTATTTTTAAATAACTTCCTCAATACATACATCCTCAAGGTTTAAAATGTGTCGTTAAAACAATTTTGATAACCACATTTAAAGTTGGTGATTAACAGGAAAAATTACGTCTCTAAACCAGCGGGTAGCAGGGAAAGAGTCCTATTTTGGATGTCTATGTCCTCTGTTTAAATTTGTGCCTCGTAGGCATGTAATAAAGTTTATAAAGACACAATTAAGGTCATTTGATACTTACACGATTTTAACTTTTCAAAATTTTTGTTGTTGCAACCAACAAGTCAAATCCACACGAATTGAAATGTTGAGTTGAAAATGTGGGTAATTATATAAAAGGCAGTGAGAAACATTTATATCGTCCTAAATTACTAAGAATTTCGGGAAAATTACTTACTGCCTTTTAATACACTTCTCAAACTTTCAACTTGATATTTTAAATATTACATTGCCTTAAAGAAATTTCACGAGCTTTTTAATACTATTGTTATGATTCAACTGTATTTTTATTTCTTTCTCACTTGTCTCCTTTTTCGACGGAGAGAATCCACGGAAGAAAACTCCATTCGTTTAAATTATTACATATTTCAGTCGCTCGATTTATTGCTACTACTGCGAACGGCAGATATTATGTGGACGAAGCAGTAGTCTCACGCTGTTATGGGCAGACACTGGGTTTTCTTCGGCATCTGCACCCAAGGTACTTCAGTACCATTTGATCCTTGGAATCCACACCAGGTCCGCTATTAATTAAAGCAGGCCTGTCCAGCGAGGAGAAATGTAGTTGAACTTCAGATGGGGCACTTACACCACAGCTACTCTTTGCTCACTTGAGAAAGCACGGTTGGCTCTATTGATTAGTGATGCCGTTTAAGGCCATGTGACGAGATGGTCACATGACCAAATCTGGTCTTCACTTTTTCTTTCCCAACTTACGTTTAAACGAAATGAGGTATCGCTCTGAAAGTTTGGGAAGTGAAAGAGGGGGCAATAAAGTGCATGTCTCTGCTTTGTTCCGGTAGAAATTTTGAAGAAAAAAAAATTCGAAGACAATAAAACTGGAAGCTATGTCGGTACTTTTCTCTGCCAATTTACGTTCACACGGAATATAATATCGTGTTAAAAATTTGGCACACTAAATAGAAGGCACGAAGCAAGTTGTCTCTGGTCCTAAATAATTAAAATTGTATTAAAAAAAATTTAATTACTAATTTGGAGACATACCGATTCTGCTGTAAAACCCTGTAAGCAGTTTTTAATGTTGTCAAAAGGGCTAATAATAGGGGTTTATATTGATCAGAGTGGGACAAAACAACGAAAATCGCTCGCGAACATCGTACACAAATAATGCCCAATCGAATGTTTGCACTTGAAATACAAATGAGTAAATTTTGTCTGACATACGTATCAGCTGTTTTAGAGCAGCACTAGCGCAGCGAGTAGACAACTTCGAACTTCTACGGGTCTGTGGGTAATACATATTGCATGATAACCGACAGAGAAATATAGAAGTGAAACTTCTGCAGTAAATCCTAAATGCGTCGGTCGATATTTCGTATTTTCATAAATAAACTTTTTTCTTCTCCTAACTCTGTGCCTTTGCACAAACGGTCCTTTAATATTTATTAATATTTTTCGAAAATTTGTTAGGCTAAAATAATAACAAAAATTATGAGGTAGAACAGAAATTAACTATCTCGTTAAAAAGTCGCAAAACCAGCGAAACCGGACGGGATGTCTGCAACAGTCGCGACTTGTGGGGTGAGTGCCGTTCGACTGACAGCCATAGAGTTAATACAGATAGAGGCAACAAGCCATAGGTCGCTCTGTAAGCGGGACCGTCCGTCTCAAGTTCACTAAGAGAGAAAGAGACAGAGCGCCTCTAGTGCTCTTTTCTGTCTTCGTTGCACGTCGACGTCTACAGCGCATGCGCGACCAACGACTCTGCTGCTTGAAACAGTCTAATGTGGTGAGAGGCATAACAGCAGAGATAACTGTATGCATAAGAGAGAGGTGACTGTCGGGGTCGCTGATTCTCTTTCTCTCTCTACCGCCGGGACGGCTCCCAAGCTGGCTTGTTGCCTCTATTTGTATTAACTCTATGCTGACAGCGGCTGCGCCGTGTATTATTCAAGAATGCGCCTGGTTTTTAAATAACTCTTATTTCTTCTTCAAACTAATAAAAAATAAATATAATAAGATTAAAAATTAGAGATGCCTTTTTTAAATTTCTTAACAAATTTTCTAAACATTGATTTTAAATTAGATTTTTAACTCAATTTAATATTAAAATTGAAATTAAAAGTACAATTTGAAGTAGAAATTATACCAAACGTTTAATTTTTTTATTTAAATAATTTTAAGTTCAAGTTGACAAAGCTTGAAATATTATTTCAACACAAAATGAACATTCACGACTAATTGAAATTATTTACATAATCGATTACAGCTGTAAATTATAGTTTTAAAATAAATAAAATGATTGTTAATTAAAATTTTACAATCTTGCGTTCAATAATTTCCTAATTTATTCTCATTATAAAATCGAGAATGTTTTAATTTAATAATTAATTCAATAATAATAGTTTACATTATTATATTATTATTATTAAAAAAATGTGCTTCTTATATATTATGTATAAATAATGCCTCTCAGAAAGTGCATGCAAATATGCCTCGCAGGTACATGCCCCTAGCACAGTGAAACCCATATGCCCCACACCTTCCACGCACCGCGTGCCTCGCTTTCTGTGCGAGTAACGTGCCCCACAAGTTTGCTATCTGGGTAAACCTAACTTGAACTTTCTCCATTTCCTCTCTTTTCTCTCACCCCCAAATCTCGACCCCATACATCCCTCCTGATTTCGCAAGTATATCCACTAGATAAAGTCTCCTACAGGAACCACCTATTTTTTCTCTGGTCAATACTCCCCAAGCTGCATTAGTCGTTTACATGTATTTTGCCACCATGATTTTGATATGTTTACTGTAGTTCTCCAATGACGAAAACCAGAAACCTAGATACTTGTAGCTATCCACTGCCCCAATTTTCGACCCTGCAATGCTCCATTTAAATTCTTTCCCTTTCCTTCCCCTATTTATAAAGACGATAATTTTTTATTTTTCTGCATTTATTTATAAATTGTTCCTGCTTGCATACCCTCCTAAAAGTGTTCTATTACTGTAAGATCATCTGCAAATTTGTTTGGCAATGTTACTGTTGTAAAGGTATGTGGGTAATTCATGTCTTTTTTTGAAGATACCCTGAGCGTTAAAAAAAATACTTTTACAGAGTTATTATTGAGGGCTACCATTTTTAAGAGCAATTGATAATATACTTGTTATAATCTCGGCTGATTGTTTGACAGTTTCATTCTTACTTACATTTTCCCCCATTATTTCGGTTGTTAAAGTCATGGCTTTTTTATTAGGTTAGCTAGGTCAACTTTAATGTCTTGAGAGGGTGGATTCCGAACAGCAGCAATTGTCGAAAGTAAGTTACTCTCTACAATGCGATGAATTTTGCTAGTAGGATTTTTAGTTTGCTTTTCAGTCTGTTTTTTCGTAACTTTCGGTTTATTTTCGGTCTTAGTCACGCGTTTTGATGCTTGTTTTGTGCTGAATAGTGTTTTAGTCTGTAAGCCCGGTGAGATTACGGGGGTTGCATGTTCTTGGGTGCAAATTACTTGGAAAAATCAAGGGTGCAGAAGGTATGCTGGGAGCAATATCCTTAGCATTATCAGCAGATTTGGAGTTGTGTTTTTTTCGTATTTTTAGTGGGCTTTCTAGATGCTTTTTTGAATGCTGAGCAGCCTTTACAGTTGGCTGGGTGATCTCCAGCACAGTTAGCGCAGGTTGCCGGCGTTTCACGGCCTTTCGTGCAACTAAAACTCGTGCGCCCCCACACTTCACACAGCGTGGAGTGGCATAACACATGTCAGAGACATGATGGAATCTCTGGCATGTGAAGCATTTAGAGGTTTCTTTAGGTTCAACGTAGGGTTCGACCTTCATTTTTAAGGACGCGAGAGACTGGAGACGAAGGAAGTTTTTTAGTCTGCGGTGTATTCGGAAATGTTACGAGAATTATGGGAATAGCTTTTTAAGTATGTCGGGTTTTCATACGACTAATTAAAGTGAGCATGCACCCTTCTTTCTCAAGTTCGGCAAGTACTGAATCTTCAGGGAAAGAAACAAGGATGTTTCTCATCACGAGTTTAATAGGGGGTGACTCTAAGTTCTTGCACAAGTAGTACTCGAAACCTTGCGATCTCGTGATCGGGTCGGGATCGCGTCTGTTTTTTCTCGGGTCGGGATCGTGATTCCGATACCCGTGCTCGGTTTTCTCTCGGCTCGGGAAGTCGATATATTGGCTCGGGATTGTGTCGAGTTTTCGATATTTCTTCGCCAGATGTGTCTGTGACTTAGCGACTAGTGGTTCATAGTAGGGCGAAATGAAAAACAAGGTTCAAAGTGAAATTTGTGCATTTTCACTCTAGCTATAAGCGGTTTAACCAGGCAGTGTAGGAGTCAGGAGGGACCGAATGACGTCAATCCATTGTCAAATTTCCCTCTCCGCTCGGTTCAAGTGAGAAGAGCACATCTGCCGAAAGAGTATCGAAAACCCAACCCGATCCCGAGCCGATATATCGACTTCCCGATCCAAGGTCGAGTCGAGCTAAAACCGACACGATCCAAACCCGATACCGGAGGCTGCGATCGAATCGGGATCGTAACGATATCGGGAAATATCGTTCGACAGCATCACTAATAGTCATCTACAAACGAAACATGGACGGAGTAGATATCGGAGTATATGTTATACACGAAAGGTTTATGCTGGGTCGAAATTTTTAAGATATTATGGCATAGGAATGATTAGCTTCATCTGCAGTTACTTTAATGAGTGGGGTTTTTACCGGTGCTGATAGTACGCGTGAACTTAAATTTGCCGCTTTAGCTTTTGAGCCTGGTGTTCCCGTATTGTTGATTTTCTTCGAAGTTGTCGTCCTGATGTTATTACTTGAGCTAGGACTAAAGTGAGAAATCGAATTTGATCCTGATGTTCCCCTACGCTTTCTTAAAGAAACGCTGGTCCAGTCTCCGTCCATTCTTTCTTCCGCGTCTCTTCTTGTTAAGTTCGAAGGCTGTTTACTTCCTCCTGGACTAGAAGGCATGGCTGCCACGGCCTCGCAGTGGGCAAAGTTTTTCTTTTATCTATCAATTTGATGCGTCTGTTAGACCAGAATCTATCAGTCTATCATGAGCATCAGATCAATGTCCCGATATCAATGATCAATCGTGTTTTCTAGCGTTTGCACTGGTACTGAAGTGCACTGTGCGCGGACGATGGAGATAGAGCCGTGACTGACCGTACGGCGTGAGACCATAATTGCATCATCGCATCAGTATGCTCCCTCCCGTGCGCAGTAGTAGCGCTGACCGCTTTTAGTTAGATGCGTTTCGCAAGAGACTGTACTTAAATTACATAACAATTTGGAGTTTAAGAGTGGTGATCGGGCAAAGACTGACAATGGTATCCGAGAACTAAACGATTCTTGCCGGGTGGCTTCGCCAGTTATTGAAATTATAAAATAGACAGTAATCAATAAATAAAGTGACATGCAAGTCTAATAATTTGAATGGTTTGTGGGATTATTTCGCGGGTGAAATATGGGATTCATAAGGACACATTATTTCTGTACAACTGAGAGCATAAATTCGTTCCATCAGTGTTAAGCAACTTAGACACAACGAATGTATGCTCTTGGGAGTACGGACATTGATAGATTATTCTTATTATTTAAACAAATTATATCCTAAAAAACACTTCTGTGTGAAAAAACTCCACTAACAAGGAGATATTACCGTTGGTCACAGGCTTTGAGCATACCCGTCATGCCATTATGAATAACTCTCGCAGACAAATACGACTGTGATGTTTATTTTTCCTATTGGATGCGAAGTTTTAGACTGAATGGTATATTTTAGTTTTTTTTATATGTGTAATTTAAAATGCGTGTTGGGTGGTTTCTGAGCATAAGAAATCCGATTTTAAAGTTTATTTTGCCATACAATTAGGTTTTGATGCACTTCCGATGCATACACTAATTAAAATCAATAGTTCATTATTCATGCAGCATGCTTAAATCGAGTAATTATTTTTTATTATTTTTTATACATTTTTTATTCGTAGTTTTTGATAAATTAACGGATTAAAAAACATAAATAACTTACGGTGTGAGAACGATGCGCTACAGATTAATTTTAAATGGGAACAAGGCCTTTAGCACCGAGCAGTATAAGATTTAAGACACCTGCATAATATTTTTGGGACTTCAAAGTATAGGTGAAGCGTGAAGCAGATTTCTATACAAATTTCATCGTGACAACATGGAATTCTGAAATGTATTATATGTACGTATACGAGAGAGCACAAACGACTTAAGAAAAGGCGAGAGGTATAGCGACACAAGAATGAAGGGAGAATGACGATCTAATCAGCTGCTCCTCAAATTATTCTGGTTTTAAAATCCCTAATTACCATAGAATCATTATACATAGATTTATTTCGAAGAGGAAAATATCATTCACTGTACGTAAATGTGTATAAGTGACAAGATTTCAGGACCTAAAATAACTATAAATACATGTTTGTATCGTTAATTTTAGTTTGTACTTAAGTCTCCCGTAAAAAAATTAACTTTCAACCCGAAAAAATACGAATTTTCGACCGAAGGCATGATTTTTTGAATAAAATATATGACCTTTCATACAAGAAGAATAATTTTCTTCCAAAGAAGATGAATTTTCAACTAAAAATATCATTTTTCAAAAGAAAAAAAAATTTCCAATAAAATTGCTCGATTTTCAATTTTAGGAACGAATTTTAAGTTAAAGCAATAAATATTTATCAAAAAATGGAATAGTTACATTTTTGGATAAAAAATGGATTTTTCAATAAAATAGTTCAATTTTCAACTAAACAAATTAGTTTTCAAGTGAAAAGAATAATTTTTAACAAAAAATGGAAAGGTTACATTTTAAATTCTAATATATATATTTTTAAATAAAGAAAACAATCAAATTTACAACAAAAAAGTGAAATTTTCAAACAAAGAAATAAACTTACGAACAAAAAGACTAATATTGTTTCCAAAAAAGACGAACTTTTAACAAAATACATTAATTTTCAACTACATAGTTAAATTTACAATTAAAAAAATATTACCCACAAAAAAATAAAAGTTTCAACAAAATATATACATTTTCAACCCAAAACATAAATTTGAAAACAAATAATGTAGTGTTTGAACCAATAATTTTCTACCGAAAATGGTAAAGCTAAATTTTAAATTTTAAAAATTAATTTTCAGCACACAAAAACTTGAATTTTTAACGAAATTATTCAATTTTCATCAACAAAAGAAAACAGCATTTTAACCAAATTAGATGCATTTTTAACCAAGAAGAATAATTTAATACAAAAACAGATGAATTTTAACTGTAACTGCTCAATTATCAAGCAAAAAAATTTTTTTAACTAAATTGTTCAACTTTTAATGTAAAAAGAAAGAAATTTTCAACTAGAAAATATCAATTTTCAACAAATAATGGTACGATTAAATTCTCAGTTAAAAATTTTTGTTCAACACAAAAGCAATCAAATTTTCATAAAAATAGTTAAATTATCAATAAAAAATTTAACAACACTAGATGGATTTTTAAACAAGAAGAATTATTTTTTAACAAAAAAGAGGAATTTTCAACAGAAAATAATACATAGAATATTTTTTAGAGGCCTAATACCAGTGTTTGATGTTACGACAGCGGTCTCTATTAGATTGTCAATAAGTAACTAATAACGTGTTTTTAATTAATTTCGCGTTATAAACTTATCGACAATCTAATAGACAGAGACCTCTGTCAGGAAATACAAGTTCTAAAATTTTCACTGTTGGGTGCTGCGGTGGAGCAATTGGCAGCGCACCTCACATGTAATGAGGAGGTTGTTGGTCCAAACCCAGCACGCAGTGCATTTTTTAGAACTTATTTTTCTCGCGTTTGTAATTAATTTCTCGTTATGAAAATTGTTTACGGTATAGTAGTTTATCTACTTATCGACAATCTAATAGAGAGAGACTAGAACTCTAAAAAATATTCTATCTAACTAATAACCAGTCTAACCGAAACTCTGTTTCAATAACTATGTTTCAAATTAAAAAAAATAAAAATTCTAAAAAAAATTTTGTTAACAAAATTCCTTAATTTTCAACTTAAAGAATGAATATTTAAACTTAAAAAGTAAGTATTTAACAAATACGTAAAATTTTCAAATCAAAAAATCAATTTTAAACAAAAAATAACAATTGAAATTACAACAGAATAGTTAAATTGTTAAGGATAGAAGTAAATGAATTTTAAACTAAAAACAATAAATTTTCAAGCAAACGCGAAAGCAATTTTCAACTTTAGAAATGAATTTTAATTTTAAAAAAAGGTTCAACCAAAATTGATTAGTTAAATTTTCAATTGAAAAAATTAATGTTGAAAAAAATACAACAAAATAGTTACATTTTCAACCAAAGAAATGAATTTACAAATTTTTTGGTTGAAAAGTTAAATATTTTGTTGAAACTTTGTTTTTTTTGTTGGTAATAATTATTTTTTTACTGAAAATGTAACTATTCGATTTTTGGTTGAAAATTTATCATTTTTAGTTGAAAACTCATGTACTTTGTTCAAAATTCGTTTTTTTGTCCGTAAATTAATTTATTTTTCTGAAAATTTCACCATTTTGTAGTAAATTCTATATTTTTTTATTTGAAATTAATGTTTTGAATTTAAAATTAAACTTCCATTTTTGGTTAAAAATTAATCTTTTTTACATAAAAATTAATTTCTTCAGTCGAAAATTGAACTATTTTGTTAAAAATCCATTTTTCATCCGAAAACTTAACTAGTACATGTTTTGTTTAATACTTATTATGTTGCTTTAAACCTTGTTTCTAAATTTGAAAATTGAGCAATTTTGTTAAAAAAAATTTTCTTGAAAAATGATCCTTTTAGTTGAAAACTCATCTGCTTTGATAATGTATTTTTTTAAAGTTGTTTCTGATATTGTAAATTGAATTATTTTGTTGAACATTTTTTTTGAATATGACTAAGATATGCAGCACAAAACTTGAAACATTTTAGGCCCTGAAATTTTGCGTCCTATATATAGTATGTATATTTACATACAGTAAATTATATTTTCCTCAGAAATAAATGTAATAATGCTATGGTAATTCGGGATTTTAAAACCAGAATTATTTTAAGGAGCAGCTGATTAGATCGTCATTCATGAAGTCCGCCGAGCTCGGGTTCGTCTTCGTGCATCTTCAGCTTTACACGACGCTGGTCTTCGCAGCAGAAAAACGGGGGAACCTTCTCCCTTCATTCTTGTGTCGCTTTACCTCTCGCCTTTTCTGTGGTCGTTTTTGTTCTCGCGTGTTTTTACTTTTGCTCTCAGCGTGACAAATATCACATGTCTTTCGAAAATAAATATAACATTATTCTTGGTTATGTTTTAGGCCGTTAATTTATCGACAATTAGAAATAAAAATGGTATGAAAAATGAACTAAAAAATTGCTCGACTTAAGCTTTATACGTGAATAATGGAATATCGATGTTAGTTAATGTTTGTATTGAAAGTGCATCAAAACCTACTTTTATCGCAATATAAACTTCAGACTCGCTTTTCTCTCCCCCCCCCCCCGCACACACATTATCAATAAACATGTACATAAATTTACAATTCAGTCTAAAACTACTAATCAAAATTACTCAAAATGTTTCTATTCCATTAGGAAAAAGGGCATCACAGTCGTGTACTCTGCGTGAGTAGTACATGATGGCATAAAACGTTATACTACAAGCCTGTGACTAATAGCGATGTCTCCTTATGAGAGCTTGAATATTAATATATTATTTATTACTGTTGAAAGACGGTACATTCGCACCGAATGTACCGGGAACGATCCTGGAACGTTCTTAAGCGTGTAAAACATCCGCCGCTTGGGAACGTTCCAGGAAATTTCCACTGAGACCTAAGGGCAACCTTCAATTATTATTATTTTTAACAGCGTTATCTCGAAAACCGTAAGAGATAGGTAAAAATGGATGTCATTTTTGAGTTTTGAGCACCTCATATACTACATAGTAATACGATATCCATATCATAAACTGACATCAATTCTGACCTTTTACTTATGGTATATCGACTATTTATTGATAATAATAGCAATAACCACAATTTATTTTTTAAGCGTTCCAGCGGAACGTTCCCAAGTGGCGGACAGTGTACACGCTCAGGGAACGTTTCCGGAACGTTCCGTGTTATTAGAGAAATGTTTTCGTTTAATAACAAAAATATATTCATACTTTAGAAAAATAGCCGATGGCAGTGATTCTCAACTCTTCGTCTGTTTCTTCAACTGTTCATCTTCCTCTCCTGTACATCTCTCAAATACATGCGCCCATGACTCCATTTCGTATCCACTTACTCTACCGAGATTCTCCTCTTCATCCATTCAATATCTGCATGCTCTTACTCCTTCTCCCATTCTAAACCGTACAACTCTACTCCATTTTCTTCCTTTTTTGTGTGCAGATATTCTGGTTCCGTGATCCCTTTTACCATCATATACCATCTATTGTTCCTAGAATCCATAATCTTTGTCCATCTCTCTTCTCCTTGTTTTACTAATAGTTCTAACTCTATGTCCTGCCACTCCATTACCCATTCTCGTATATTACAAACACTTCTCATTTTTCTCCTTTCTTCCTCCTGTTTTGAATTTCCCAAATTGCTTCTCGCCTCATTCTTCCGAATTTCGCCCAAACATGCTTGTGTCATTCTGCTTCTTCTCCCCTTTTTAGCTTCTTTTCAAACCTCCAGGCTGCATGATCTCAAATTTTCTATGTTCTTTCCATCCCCAAATCTCCACTCCCTAATACAAAACCGCCCAGACCAACGCATCAAACAACCAGACCCTCATTCTCCAATCGTCCTTGAACCTTCTCTTCCCTATAACCCATACTTGGCACTTTACTCGTACATTCAATTCTTTTCCTCACCTGCAGCTCGTTTCTCCCGTCTGCCTCAAACCAAAAACCTAGGTAACAGAATTCCTCCACAACTTTCACTTTTTGTCCGTTCATTTTCGAAACGTAATTTACTTTCCTCTTTTTATTTCTGAAGCACATCACCTTTGTCTTATCTACTTTCACCGTCAAATGTTTTGCTCCCACATACTCTTCGAAGATGCTCATCATTAGGTTCATCCCCTTGTCATCATCTGCTAACAGAACTACATCGCCCGCATATGCTAGAGAGTATAGTTTGCTATTTCCCAAAGCCGTTCCTCTTTTCCCTTTCTCCTTTAGCTTCTCCTCTAAGTCAGCTAGCAGCATATTAAATAGTAACGGACTCAACGGGCACCCTTCCCTTAGACCTCTCCCTGTCCAGAAAACCTGCCCTCTTTTCTTTCCTATCTTCACCCTAATCCTGGTTTCACTAAAAATTTCTTTTATCCTCTCCACTTTTATTCTTTGCCATCCTGAAAAATGTACATCATTTCAATAAATTTATATTATTACCGTTTTTCCATTTTAATTTGTTTATATTCAATGTAGGTGTAATCTAGGCTAAAAAATGTTGGTAAATATAATGTTAATATAATCTTGTGTCCTTTTTCCAAAAAGTTTATTTTGTAACTTTTAATATATTTTTAAAAACCGAGTTTATAACAAACTTGTAGATATTTTTTGGCTAATCAACTTTGTATTTCAATTTTTTCTGTCTCTTGTATCTTTTTACCAAAAATTGATTTAAAAAATCTTTAATCTTGTTTTTTTGCGATTAAAAGAAAATTGAATCGTCCTATATAAAAATGATAATAACAAACTGTCATTCCCCACCTGTCATTCGACTTAGAATAAATTGAGTGGCGACACACCAGTGTCTCCAGAACGTATGCTTTTTCGGCCACCACCACTCTCCCATATGGGAAAAATTAATTCAAACGCAGCGTGTCGGTGGGTCGGCTCTGCTACATGTTGCGTAGGCCAGCCTCTTGTAGAGCCAAAAAATGCACGAGCATGAACTGGTTAATCTGGCTATTAGAAGGAGTTTTTTGGTAAAGTGAATGTTTCAGGGTGTCAAGAGAATGAAAGTATCTTCTTAGGATAAACTTAAATGATTGTTTTAAAATTAATTCTAAAAAAAAAATTGAAAAAAGATTACGAAACATTTTTGATTATTCATGGTGAGGAATTATTTTCATCAACTTATTTTTTATTATTTCCTAACATTTTTAAAAAGTATGTGAAAGATCGTAAAGCAAAGTTTTATAATTTTTCCATATTACATAGTTTTAGAAAAATTAAGGAACATAATTCTTGTTCAGCCTTATTGTGCAATTCTCATACAATATTTTTATAAGTATATGCTGCTTTAAAAAATATTCTTTCAAATTTGAGTAAGTTTAAAATGAAATTAAAAATCTTTTAGGTTTCTAGGAATAATTAAAATAATAT
>JAAAKG020134438.1:0-13842 GCA_010014905.2 Druon quercuslanigerum | reverse complement strand
ACCCTGGAAGATGATGATACTCAGACTGATTTAGACTTGGAAGCAGAGAAAACCCGAGATCTCGTTGAAAAAGCTTCTGAATTGCCAGCAGAGAAAACGTGCGACCTCGCTCAAAATAATTATGTGTTGCCAGCAGAGGAAACCTATAATATCACAGTCGGCGAGCAGAGGCCAGCTTCTGCAGTCCAAGAAGAAGAAATCATTACTATTGACGATGATGAACCAGTTGTTGTGGAGGAACTAGTTCCGCAGTCCGACCTGACGTCGAAGCTGAAAGATTGGCTGCTGTCGTACGCAAAGGAAACTGAACTAGCAAAGCGAAGAAATGTCTTCGATGCCAACAATAACGGAGGAGCCACCGGATCCGAAGCGGATCTTCCCGAAGAAGTTGCGGCCAAGATGGCGATTCTGGTGAATGCACCAAAGTACCAGCGTGCGTGTGAACGAGCTCTCAAAGAACTGGGAATCAAAATGGAGGATTGGAATTAAGGCTTCTGTTGATTTTTTGTGTGCTAGTTTTTCTGGATTGATGAATAGTTAACTGTTCGCTCAATTTCTAACAGTGTATATTAGTGGGCTCGTGATTATCGATTTGTTGACTGTTGTGATACAGAATTTTGATTATTGATATCTGTGCAAGATAAGTTTTCTGATTGTGAGGTGATAAATTTCTGTTTTATGAAAGAATCATCCGAAGAAGATGGCAAGTGGTGTTTGTTTAAGAAGCTTGGAAAGCTTCTCTCAAAGTGGACAGCGATAGAATATACCAAAGCATTTTTTTATACTGCGTTTTTTTACATGCATTTTTTTTGAAATCTTTTTTTGTCATATTTTTTTCTATATTGGATGATAAGTTATCTCTTTTGAGGTATAATCATATAGATGTTCGTTCATATTGAACGTGTAGGAATTACTGCTGTACCTAGATAGATATTCCATAAAATATATATTTTATGCTTTTACGAGGAGGCTATTTGGTAACGCAATGTTTCTTCTTGAAGAAGGAGCATTTTACAAAAGTTTGAAATGTATTTTTCGCCGACGGCTTTTGTTCAAAAAGCTATTAACAATCCTTGAAGGCAATAAAGTTATTTAGAGATAGAAAATAAAATTCAAATTTCTAAACATGAATTGTTGATTTATCGGTGAAAATATCTTCAACGGCTATGATTTTTTTTCTTTTGTCCAATTTTACTGAAAGAGTTTGGAAAATCGAACAAACTTGCAAAAGTATTTTGTCGTATTTTAGGCATTATTGATTTTATCATATTTTGCATTCGTATTGTTTTAAATGCGATTCCTGTTAGAAATAGGTTACACAAATTAGAGACTGATACATTTATTAAATATACTGCTTTATACGCCAATGCTATTGTATGTATCAAATATGTTAATGATTTGAAAGAGTACTTAATTCGTTTTTCAGAATAAAATATTTTCATCGAAACCCTGTATTTTTATTTCGATTTTCTGGGGTGGGGGGATACGTTTTTAATTAATTAAAACCCATTATATATATATTTTCTATAGGAATGATTTTTCAAAATATTTTATAAATTAATCATCAACTCTTTCTTTTTTTTGCTTCTAAATTTAATTAAATTAACCGCATTTAATCTGCTTAAAACATCATGTGTTCGGATAAAAATTCTTTTTATTTGGTAGAAAATTACTCTTCTCGATTGGAAATTTATTTATTTCGGCGAAAAAATTACCTTATTTGGTAAAAAATGTGACCATTTTGTTTTAAATTAATTAATTTAATTGTTAATTGTAAATTTATCGTTTATACTAGAAATTTCAACTACTTTGTTAAAAAGTCTTTTTTTGTAGAAACTGAAAATGTAAATTATCTTTTTTTTAGAAATTAGTTTTTATTGTTGTTGAAAACATTCTTTTGCTTAAAATTCAGCCTTTTCTTTTTCTTATTGAAAATTGACATATTTTGTTAACATTTGTAACTATTTGGTTGAAAATTAATTTTTTTTTAAATTAGTTCATTCAGCTTGAAATTTAGCTATTTCATTTTTAATTGTAAATTTATCTTTTATATTAGAAAGTCAAGTGTTTGGTTAAAAATGTAATTAGTTTTTTGAAAAATTTTTTTTAATTGAATATGTTATTTATCTGTTTTTGTTGAAAATTAATTTTTTTAAGGTTAATTATTGTAAATATGAAATTCAGATATTTCAGACTTGATTGTACATTTACATTTTTAATAAGGAATTCAAATTTTGTTAAAAATTTAACTAATCAAATTACTAAAAATTTCCGGAAATGTATGGTTCGCTGTCAATTTTTGGCCATATGTATATTTTGGATTTTGTATTGATTTTTGGGCCCAATTTCTATTTTCGGCGTTTGATTAGTTTAGACTTCATATAAATGCCCTATGTCCAGCTTGGGCCATATGTCAAATTTGACCCCTATGCCAAAATTGGGTATTACATCAATTTCTGGCTCTATGTCTGTTTTGGGCCTATTACTTTTTGGGTCCGATATCAAATTTGGGCCATAAGTCGAATTCGGGTCATAAGTCGAATTTGGGTATTGTTTCAATTTTTAGTATTATGTTAATTTTGGGCCCTATGTGCATATTGGCTATTTGGTCAATTTTGGACCATACCTAGTCAGGAATGGATCGTCGAAATGACGTCGTCTCCGTCCTACCATTGCCGAATTTTAACTCGATTTCTACCACAAATATTTTGCTATAAAAATACTTTATTTATCGTAGTTTGAGTGAATCTTGACAAACATTTTTAGGATTTGCAAGATATGAAAATCGATGTCGAAGCGACGTCATCTCAACTTGTAAATAACTTCAGAGACGAAAAGATGTCAAAGTTCATTTTCACATGCAGAATAATTATTATCAATATTTCAATAATTTAAAATTTCATTTCATTCCCTATTACCTATTGAAAATCCATTTATTTTTTAAAGAAAATGCTAAAATGCCTGTTACTTCATTTGAAGGATGAATTCCATGTTAAATCACACGTGATGACAACATTTCCTAATTCATTCTCGAATAACGGTTATAGCTCTATCATCCAAAATAAATGAATATTCGTAATTAGTGAACATAAATATAAAATTCTTCGAATTGCCGGAATATTGGCAAGTTCATCATTTCAAAGTTCCCGCCCAACTGAACTGCGCAATACGCATAAAAGTGACACTGCCGCAGCAACGTACGTAAACCGCCGTTAAGCTGCGTGTATTGTCGCCTGCTAGTTTGCTTTTACAATTTGAAGAAAAAAAGTGAGGCTATGATGCCTGGCAACCTTTTGACCAAATTAATTTTTTTTCGTCAGAAATTAAAATTTTTTAATAGAAAATTCAACTTTTTGGACTAAGAAATTAAAATTCTTAGGTCAAAAAGTTATAATTCTGATTAAAAAATAAACTTTTTGATCAAATTAATCTTTTTTATCGGAAATTATTAATTATATATTTCTTATTTAAAAATAATTTTTTTGTTATAATTCAACTTTTTCTTTAGAAATGTAATTGATAGAAATAGAAAATTCCTCCGTTTTTTTTTTTACTGAAAATTCATCTTTTTTGGCCAAAAAGTCATATTTTTCATTTAAAAAGGAACTTTCTTCTGAAAAAACTAAACTGTCTTCGAAAAAGATTCGCCTCTGCCGTAAAAATTTATATTTGCAAGTCAAAACTTTAACTTTTTTGTTAATTAAGTCATCTTTTTTCGTACAAAATTCGTCATTTTCAGCATCTTTCCTATTTAATAATGACATTTGTTGTTGAAAATTAATCTTTTAGTGTTAAAACTTATACTATTTTGTTTAAAAAATGGTGTTTTTCATTGAAAGTTAACTTTTTTTTAAATTCTTTCTTTTTGATTGAAAATTTATCTTTCTTATTCATAAATTATTTTTATAATGTAACTGGCTTTGAAAAAGAGCAGTCTTTTCTGCTTTAAAAATGTCCAAATAGTATTAATGTACTTTTTTTGGGATGAAAAGTGTACTATTTGGTTGAACATTCATATTATTATTTTGTAAAATGCCATCTTTTGTCGTATAAAATTAAACTGTTGTGAAAAAGTTATCCTTTTTCATTGAAAATTAAACGTCTTTTTTTAATTTCGTCTTTTTAGCTTGACAATTCATTTAGTGTCCCATAAAATTCAACTATTTGGTTTAAAATCAACTTTTTTTTTGAAAACTAAAATTAAAATGCACAAGCTACAACTACTACTCGAAAAAATGTTGTCGCGCAGTTTTTTTCGGCTCCCTGCGCATAGAAGAAAGGCCGGCCGTGTTTTGTTTAACGCTCGCGGCAATGTGCATAACAGCCATTCAGAGCCGAAAAACACATACACATCATTTTGTCGAGTAGCGAATCGCTGTAGCTTGTACATTTTAATTTTAATTTTCGTTATCTGCAGCCAGAATTGGAAAATATCAAGCCTATCGGGAGTATTTGAAGCTCGAAAATAGCAAAAATCGCTTTTTTCAGAAGTTTATCAATTTTTTCTGCTAACACGATGCATCGTACAAAAAATTACTAGAGAAGTTTTCGCTTCAGAATCGCTTAAAGATTACGGTAGAATTTTTGTTATAAAAAAACGCTTTTTCCATTGTTTAAACAATTATTTGTTAATACCTGTTTTTTGACCACTCAGACGGGCAGCCTTCCTCGAAATTCATATTCAGCGGGACAAAATAAATAAAAAACACTTATAAAAGTCTATCTGAATTAACAAGGTAGCGGAAACCTCCTTAGCGCCTAGAGTAAAGCTGACGAGTAGATATCGAGAAGAACACTGAAAAATAAAAGGCAATTAAAAAAAAATGAATCATCAAAGACTTCAGATTTTGATGAGGCGCAACTCGCTAACAGAAGAAAACTACTATTATCTATTATAGCTAATGCATGAACCAAGTAGGATACTATACTACGTAAAACAACTGAATACGAAATTCTAAAGGAATTCATCGAAAGTTTGTGCGACATACACACATGTATGCACAACTGGGCAAACAAGAAACAGTAAGCAGGAAAAGTGAGAGACATGCGATTCACCGAAATCCAGCACGATGCAAATACTGAGAACTTCGCTCGCTAGCCAGAAATCAAGCGAACTGCTGTGAGTTAAGGATGTACACTACGTACAATCAATCTCAAAAGTCGCCAATCTTTAAAATAATTTATACAATCGACAAAAAAAGATTTATTATTAACTTCTGTAAATATTGATGGAGGCTTCTAAATACATTTTAGAAAAAAATAATTCAGGTTAAAATTATTTATTTAACAGTAGTTATTTAAAGGTTTAGTTTTTTCTTTCTCAGGGAAAATTTACAATTTTTATTTAATCGTAATTATCACGGCCTCATTTTATTCCTTTAAGGATTCTCTGCAATTATATTTGGGTGGTGCTCCCCAGGAAAAAAGAATCCATTGAAAAGACGACTCTGTGAATTGCGTATCTCTCATTTGCAGATTCAGAAAGTTAAAACTAAATCGGTTTGTGACTATGTGAATCGGTCATTTTCTCAAGAAGCTTCGAATCTGCCATGTACTGCTATGACCATTTCAAGCAAGGTCATATTGAATAGTTTTCCTTCTTTTTGAATGAGACCGACTTTTTTGAGGTTAAGTTGCCATATTTCACAGAATTTTTTTAATTTATAAATTATCGAAAGATTAAAAGAAAACATGCGCAAGTCTACAAGATTTATTTTGCTATTTCAGTTCAACAAGTTGTATAGGCTTTTGCGGCATATAAGTTGGTCAAAAGTATTATAATGACTAAAAGTCTTTAAAAACCCAATCGGCGGCAATCTGGAATTCCAGTGACAGATACGCAATTCCAAAGCCCTCGAAACCGATTCAAAAGAAGTGAATGGATTTTTGTTTTCTGGGTAATTAAAATTTAAACTTTGATTATTTATAGCAATAATAATCGCTGGGACCCTAAAGCCAACAACTTACATCAACAATTTCTACAAAATTTTATAACAATAATAACTGTATTATTTCTCAATTAATTTTTTTAAATAAAATCAACCCAAATAGAAATTTAGAAAATGCTTCGAAGAATAAAATGAGGTCTTGATTATCAGGATTAAATCAAAATTGTAAGTTTTCCCTAAGGAAAAAGAAAAAACTTAACATTTAAATAACTACTATCTCTCTGTAAAATTTTAATAAACTGCCGCAACTCCCAAATTACCGCCTTTTTTATTCACTACTTTTTCTCTAGATTTAATATTTTTGAAGTAATATAAAAAAAGTCTTATTGATATCACATTTAAAGCATTGTAAAATATTTTTTAAAAATGAACTTATTGCGTAAAATTATAAATAATTATGAATAAAAAAATTTCGAAAATCGCTCTTTACGAAAGAATTCATTTTTTAACGACGTATTGAATAGATTAGAATAAAACTGGTATTTTACCGTTTTTGGGAACGTTGATTGTGAATCCGGAACTGGATTTTAAAAATTCAAAATGGCATATCCATTATGGCGGACGAGTTTAAAAAAAATTGATTTTCATGAACCTTGAAATCTGGGGGGTTTTGGGGTCTTTGATAACGAGTCTGAAGTCATATTTTAAAAGGTCAACATGGCAGATCCAAAATGGCGGACAAATTTTAAAAGCAGTCCGCCATATTGGATCTAACACGTTGAATTACAAAAAATGGCTCTGGATTGGTAATCAGCGACCTCAGAAACCCTCGAATAACAAGTCTTATAAAATTTAATGTAATTTTTCTTGAAATATGTATATCTTTCTTAGCCGAATGTTGTAGAAAAGTAATAATTTAACTTGAAAAAAAGTGGAAAATTCATCTGAACTGTTGAAGCTTTTGTTTAAAAATCACTTCTTTGGTTGAAATTTAATTTTGTTTTGTTTGAAAATGTATTTTTGCAACTAAAAATTTAATTATTTTATATTTGGCGGAAACTTTATATTTTATAGTTGAAACTTGATGTATTTTGTTGTCCCTTAATCTGAACTTTACAATTGTATATTCAATTTTTTAGACGTTTTTACAATACATAAATATGTTTCAATTTGTTTGTTTATTTGTAAAATAAGGATGTTTCATATTTACAATCCATTTGTTATAAACAATTACAATTATAAAAGCCACGGGACGTATTAATTCATTTTGTTGAAAACTCGCGTCCTTTTTGCGTTGAAAATTTAATTGTTTTGATCAAAAACTCATAGTTTTGGATATTATTTTACTTTTGGATTCAAATCTTTGATTAAAAATTCCTTTTCTAGATTTGAAAAATAATCTGCACTTCACATATTTCAAAAAATTTAAGCTAATTTATGTCTGAATATGTTACAGGTAATTTATGGTAACTTACCATAAATTGCCTAAAATTCAATTTAGGAATGTCTATAAATTTTCGGTCATTTATAGTAATTTTACATGAAAATATAGTAAATTACCACAAACTTCCCAAAATTTATGAAAATTTGGGTAATTTATAGCAACTTACCATAAATTTCCCAAAATTCAATGTAGGAATGTCTATCAATTTTCGGTCGTTTATAGTAATTTTTCCTGTGAATATAGTAGATTACCAAAAACTTCCCAAAATTCAATTTTAAACATTTTTATAAATTTCCGGAAATTTATGAACATTTGGGTAATTTATGGCAACTTACCATAAATTGCCCAAAGATCAATTTAGAAATGTCTATATATTTCCGGAAATTTTTGGTCATTTATGATAATTTTACAAGTAAATATGGTAAATTTCCAGAAACTACCAAAAAATGCAAAACAATAATTTTAAAATACACTTCCTAATTAGGTCCAAAATTTTTCAAAATATGAATTTAAAAAGTTCGTTTTGAGGCTTTTGTTATTTGCTCTTTTAATTATATATTAGGTCTCTTCACTTATTGGTGATCGCTAGAGAGATTGATCAGCAACCTGTGTCGAAGCAGTATTCGGCCTAATAGTTAAATAATAAAGTAAAATTCTGTTCCTTGAAAGTGGCATTCGACTAAAAAAAGCTTTATGTTCTGGGATCACGAAAAAATATTTAGGTTTTTCAATTTGAAAATGTTGTACATTCATAATCTGATCGAACACTTTGTTGTCTATTTCAAACTCCTAGAACCACTTGCTGAATGACTCATAACTGACCTCAGCAATATTTCCACCCTTCTCCTATTCCAGACTCTTTCGTTAACGTAAACAAGTCTCGCCAAGCTGCCGGGTCCATGTTCCCGTCCGCCGCCAACCTTCTAATCAGAGTTCCGATCGCCAGTCGCATGTCTGTTCTGGCAGTTGTCGTTAGTCGGCAGGCAGCATCGCTCGCTGAACGGTCCAGTTTCGGGAATTCATTCCTCTACCTTCAGAGTTCGGTTCTGGCTAAGCCGTTCTTCCGCGAACGTCGAGTGTCGAGTCGCCAACGGTTTTTTTACGGCCAGTAGGGGAAGTGCTTTGTGCTTTTGTGAATAGTGGACTGCCAGTGGTTGGCACCTTCCTATAGCAGGTGATCCCTCCCTACATTTCTTTCTTTCATCCTCTGTTCTTCCTTCATTCTTCTGCATTCTCCCTTAGAAACTTGAATTCCTCGAATCTGAGAATGTGACCGTCGCTCATTGTTCGTGTTTCGGGAAGTGGCAGCTGCGTCACTCGACGACTGCGTGTCAAGGCTGGGAGGGGAGAGGCTCTTGCGTCACGCATCTTTGTCCTGAAAAGTGGGGCGAGGAGCGGAGGGGCTCATCCGGTTGGCAACAGCGCGATTATAAAACGCGCCCACTGCGCTCGCTCGTCCTTTCCTGTCGCAGATTTCAGCCGAGCAACAACCTACGTCTACGCAGCAGCTATTAGTACCAGTACGCAATTTCGGTTCGCGAGGGACTGCACGTAAAGCTTAATCTTCGGTTTTAAGTTGCCGGATCGATTTACGGATAGAAGCAAGTGATTTTATGAGGTACGCGTATACGAATTTTTTTTTCTCGACTTTTTATAAACAATTCTTTTATTCCACGTCGTCGTGAGTTTCTGCGTTTATTACTGCGTTTGGCGCGGAGTTTAAATGCAGTTTTCTTGTTTTTAGCTGACGGCGTAGTTAATCGTCTAGCCAAAATTATTAATTTTTAATTTAGAGAAGTAATTAAAAAAGCTGCGCTTAGTATATTTAAACTTTTTTCATGATAGTTTTTGTTGATACTATTCGTATTTTAAATGTTATATTTAATTGATAAAGAATCTAGTAATTTAAAACTAGAAAAGAATTTTTTAATTTACTTACTTTACTTTTTACACTTTTTAATTTAGAATTGTATTCAGTTACAGATAGTATAAATTCGGGAGAAATTTTGATTTTTATGAGTGACTTAGTTTTCCCTGAAAAAAAATTGTTGCCACTTACGACTTACATATTTTAATTGCGCTGCACAGCAGTCTGCATGGACATTTTTTAATTGACATTCAAAACATGATGCAGTATGAATTGTATTATAGTAAATTGTTTGATAATTATTTTATTTTCGTTGGCGTTTTGGGAAATGCATACATAGTTACAAAATCTTTTGTGCTAATATATTAAAATATGACTAGATAATACACAAGATTAAATTGCACAAAGTTGCAAGGGGATTATACAGATTTACAAGGGACTTCAAAGGTTAGAAGGGATTATAGAAGGATACAATGGGATCAGCCAAGGTTAGAAGGAATTAAACAAGGTTTATCACAACAATTTATAAGGGACTAAACGAGGTTAGAAGGGATTATACGAAGCTGCACTGGATAACATGCGGTTTTCAGGGATTATACAAGGATGCAAGGGGTTCAATTAAGTTGAGAGGGAGCTTGCGAGGAATTAAACAAGATTGCAATGGGGTTGCTCAAAGTTACGACGTATTACACAAAGTTGCAATGTATTATACAAGGTTATAAAGGGTTTATATAAATTCAAAAGGGATTACACAAAGTTGCAAGGTCATCAAGCGCGTTTAAAGGGGACTGTAGCAGGTTAAACGGGATTGCACAAAGTTGCAAAAGAATCACACTAGCTTATAAGGGACTAAACAAGGTTAGAAATGAGTATATAAAGTTGCATTGGATTAAATAAGGTGGGGGGGGGATTGTACAAGGGGTTGTACAAAGTTGTGAGGGATTGCGCGAAGTTTCCAGGGATACGTTCAAAGTTTCAAGGATATGCACAAAGTTGCAAGTGGATCACTCAACAAGGTATAGAAGGAATTATACAAATTGGGACTGGATTACACACTGTTGTGAGGGATTGCACACGGTTGCAAAGGGGTTAAGGAAGGTTGAGAGGGGGTTACACAAGGTTGCATTTGGTGGTTTTCTGGGATTACACAAGCTTACAAGGAATTACGCAAAGTTGCAAGGAGATTAAACAACTTTATAAGGGACTAGACAAGTTTAGAACGGATTGCAGGAGGTTACATTGGGATTGCACAAAGTTGCAAGGGACTATATGAGGGGCTGCACAAAGTTGCATTGACACGTGGCCAACAACATCGTGGCATGAAATATTAAAAATGTTCGGACCTTGATAAAGTTGATGATACGTAGGTTTTTGGGGTCGCTGATTTCAAATCCCATATTAAATTTTTTTAAATCGAAACGGCGTAAATATGAACAATTCGTTTGGGGCCGTAGCCTCAAATTTTGGGCTTTTTTATTTTTTGTAAAAAATATTATTTGCGCTAGCTTAAGGTTAAACTGGCTGAACATTTCTGTAAAACGTGCTAAAAATGATTTTACAGAAAATTCACATTAAAGAATAGTTTGGGGCTCATTAAGGGCTCTGGGAATATGATAATTAAAAATAAACAAATATTTCTCGAACAATTTTTTTTTATACAATCCTGGTAAAAATGAAACGAATTTCTTTGTCTACCCTATGGTAAGGCTCATTTAGGGCTCCCCGAATATGATATTTAAACTTTAAACAAAATTGTTTAAACAAATGTCCTGAAATGTCATCGACCGAAGGTCGTGCGATATTTCTTTTCCCTTTTCTTTTGTTATGTATGGCACGGTGAGCCTGAACGAACTGTAATGGCGGTGACAAGAGAGGCCTTATATTATTTTTGGGTTTCGTTCGAGAAAGCCCTATGAGCAATTTCCAAGAAAAATTAAAATTATTCTCAGAGCCGTTTTTTATTTTTGCCTCTTTAAAGGCTACTTTTTATGTAATTTGAGAAAAAGGATTTTTTTCGAAATAAATTATGTTTAAAGTACATAAATGGTATTTATTATTCTTTTTAATATAAATTTTGTATAATAAGTATATTTTTACACAATTTCTAATGTACCTAACTTTATACCAACATAAAAAAGACCTTTTGACAAAAATTATGTAGCAATGAAGTTTTAGAAGTAATATGCACAACAAATGAAAACTAAACATATATTGACTATTATATTCTTGTACAGCCTTTAAAAAATTATTAGAAAAATTATCACTACTTTTTTGAACCTCATATTTGTCCCACGGTTTTCTTAAATCTACATGTACCGATTCCATTGACTGTTCGTAAAATGGCACTTTATTGTACTGCTTCGAGCGACACATAATGGCACTAAGCAGGAATAAGTCAAGTAAGTGAGAAGTTAAAAAAAGCGAAAGAAAAGAATTAGAAACATTTATTATAAATTGCGTTAAACTATGAATTTTATTTTGGCCTTATAATATCATCCTAAGCGCGTACGGAAAAAGAGCGCTTATTCTGCCTATATTTCAAATAAAGTATCGTATGCACAACGGCAGTTAAGTCCCTAGATACATAAACTATTATTTTGTACTTTAAACATAGCTTATTTCGAAAATAATTTCTTTTTTTCAAATTACTTCAAAAGTTGACATAAAGAAGGCAAAAATAAAAAGCGGCTCGAAGAATAGTTTTAATTTTTCTCGAAAATTGTTTCTGAAGCATTCTAGAACGCAGCCGAAAAATCATATAAGACCACTCTTGTCAACGCCATTTATCGTTCGTTCAGGCACACCGTGATGGCGTTGTGCCACCTTAACATTATAAACAATACGTTAAGAAAACCATAAAATACATTTTTACCCCACGCATAATTCAGCGTTCATTGTGTACTAATTTGGGCCCACAGTCTCAACTTTTGGACTCTATTATTTTTTGTAAAAAATAGTGTTTGCAGTAGCTTACCAATAAGTTGGTTGGAGAATTCTGTAAAATGTCCTAAAAATGACTGTATAGAAAATTTACCTTAAATTATAATTTAGGGCTCCTCAAATATCATATTCCCATTGCGCCCAATGAGCCCTAAATTATTGTTTTATTATTGTCCCAAAATATGGAACTACGAGCCCAAATTAGTACCCAATAAACCCTAAATTGTGCGAGGGGTAAAAATCTATTTATGGTTTTCTTAACGTATTTTTTATAATGTTAATGTTATAATGTGGTGGCACAACACCATATATAAAAAAAAGACAAAGGAAATATCGCAAGACTTTGGGTCGATGATATTTCAGGAGCCTTAAATGAACCGGAAATTATGCAAGAGAAACGAAAAGAAAATAATTTTTGCGTAAATTTATTTAAACAATAATTGTTTAAGCAATTTTGTTTACAGTTTGAATATCATATTCGAGGAGCCCTTAATGAGCCTTAACATAGGGTAGAAAAAGAATTTCTTTTATTTCATTTTTACTAGGATTTTTTAAACAAAAATTGTTTAAACATTTTAAAAATCTTTTAATTATGATATTCCCAGTGCTATAAATTATTGTCAAAGGTGAATTTTCTGAAAAATTATTTTTAGTACATTTTACAGCAATGTTCAGTCAGCTTAACGTTAAGCTAGCACGAACGCTATTTTTTACAAAAAATAAAAGCGCCCAAAATTTGGGACTAGTGGCCTAAATTATTAAATTTTTTATATTTCTAACTTAAAATAGCTTAAAATTATTTGCAGCTCAGTTCGTGTTACTTAAAAGGGAAACAGTTTAAACTAGAGTTCGAATTTTTTAATTTAATTGATTGTGAAAAATATTTTCTAATCGGGAAATGACCGGGAATTTTTTTTCTGTGCCATTTGTGTGTTAGATTTTAATAAAATGAAACACTGCATATTTTTTCATATTATTATTATGTTACATTTTACTTTATTGTTGTACAACTTTGGGAATTTTTAAATACACTTGTAGGCAGGCTAGTAACTTCTTTCCCTTGATACTATTGGATACTAACAGAACACTATGAAACATAACAGTTTGTAATAACAATGCAATATAACACGATGTAACTGAATTATTGTATTATCATTTGGAACTAATTTTAAAGCAAATTTAGGTATTAAATGATAAGCACGAATTTCTATAATAAATATATAAGAATAATATATCATAATGGCACTAAAATAATTGCATAAAACGTTCATAGCAAATAAGTTACGTATCATTACGGAATAGTTATATCACAAAATATAAGTTACATAAACACTCAACGATAATTATTTAACAGAAATATAATACCTATGTCACAGTTATGTACCTTATAATGTTCAACTGTCCCTCTAGGATTATTCATTGCCAATTAATGCTTTTCGTCGAGGCTCACATGTTTCGCGGGTTTCCCCGCTCTCTATCAGAGGTGATCGGTTCATTTTACGCAAATTGTGATGAAGATTCCGCAATTCGACAGAAAAAATTGGATTCCATCTTCAGATTGTGAACGCCAGATTTATTTTTATCGTGATGAGTTAGTGCAGTAATTAAGTATCTTATATAAGTTTGACAAGTAGAAGTTTGCTGACAGTAGCCAACGACTCTTAACAATTGTGAACAGCGGACTGACGTCAGGTTGATTTTTG
>JAAAKG020134437.1:0-13842 GCA_010014905.2 Druon quercuslanigerum | reverse complement strand
GTTGATGATATATGTCGGTAAGGTAGAAACCTTACATATCGACCGAGCTGAGATTCGTGTCAGGGATCTGCATTACCAACCGATGGTAAAAATCTGCATTACCGACCGATTGTAAAAATCTGCATTACCGACCGAGGGTTAGCCTGGAACAGAACCAGCTCGCCGGGTAAGTGGCGTGACACTCTCATAGCCCTACTACTAAAAAAATTGGAAAATGTAATAATTATTTTCTAACTATAAATCCACTGAGTAATAACAAGGAGCGTTTTCAAGTCAACACTCGAATCTAAGCGGGGATGCGCACTGTGATCTGTTATTTCCATTTCTACCGAGACAAGCATGCGATTGAGTGCCGTGTTTAATGGCAACTGAAAACTGAGGTTATGTTCCCGTCAATATTGTCAATCCAGTTTTTTAATAGGGAGATTTTGTATAGTCTTTTGTAAGATACGTTAGACGCCAAATGATACGCTCACGAACGTTATGCGCAGAAATGTCATCACGTGACTTTAGCGTTTACCGTATGCTACGGAACGATGTTCAAAATCTCCCTAATATACGTGCTTGATTATTTCTGTGCTTTTATACAGACATAATTTAACAAATTATGACCTGGAAAGTATGGGTAAGTAATACAGATTAGGAACACAATGCGCTATTCATTCCAGTTAAATATTTCATTTTCATAAATCCAATTCTTAAGTTTACTTGACTTTGTTAAGAATTTTCGTGACTTTGTTGTGAATTTTGTCGTGGTTGACATGCACTAGCACTCACTTGTACACTTCTCGCGGGAGAAAGGGAGATATTAGGTCACAGTGCACATGCCCGCCTAGATTTGAGTGTTGCTTAAAACGTCTAAGTTGGACTATAAAAACGCAGTTACCGCAGTCAGAACGCATGCATGGAGACCGGTCTCATTATTACTCCGTGTATAAATCCAATGACTTACACAAGATCCCATTCCAAATTCAGTCTCTGAAGTTCGTTTAATATAAAGGTAAGATTTTGCCGGAAATAAGGCAAAAATCGAACGTCGTCTTCCAAAATCATTACACTTTCGTAGTTGTTTTCAATCACCTGAAAACAGAATATTTAATATTTTATGTATATATTGTATATGTCGGTTTCCTAGTGTACCCACTTTTTTCATTTCTAAAATTTATTACCCAAAAATAGGACAGTTTATTGACTGCGGGTATACACACTGGGAAAATTGGTTACAAAAAGGCTCATAAAACATACAGTATTGAATCAAAACCCTCAAAGGTATGTATTTGATATCTGATATATATATTATATTGATTCGCATGTATATATACTACAGAATTTATAACATCACTTTTTGAACCGAATACTGATCTATTTCAATTACAACATACACTCGGTGTCCCGGACCACCCGTCCATCCCTCTTAAAATCGAGGGAAGTCAGTTTTTCGGAAAACGCAAAAAAATTTGATAACCAAGTCTGGCGGGCTCTACCTTTTGTTCATATTATCAACTTACGGAGTCGACCCCTAAGTGGGTGAATGAGATCGGAACTACATTTTTTGAAATGGAACATGTATATTTTTATGACAAATTTGGATTCTATGCCAGAAAATGCGTAAGTTTCGTTTAAATTTTTTTTCTCAAACCGGTTTCTTGACCTCTAAATGAACTTTGATTTAAGCGCATGCTCGATTTGCATGGACTTCTTCTGATCTCGAGAAACCAAATTTTTAAGAAAACAGCAATACATTTTAAAAGTAAATTAGGTACGGGTTTTCGATTAATGATATATTTTCAACTTCCGATTCGGACCGGAAGTTCGTTTTTTAAGTCGAATCTGTACATTTTGACGACGAACTCAGATTATACGACAACAAATACGTATGTTTCAACTATAAACCGATTACTGACTTGCCGCTTGCTATTCTTCCAAAGTAAACAACTAAGTATATTGTGACTTTTAGAGTGTGAAATTTTTACTTTATCATTGTGCTCTCCAGGAATAGGACAAAGCAAATGTCATTTAGAGGTCAAGAAACCGGTTGTAGAAAAAAATTTCACACAAAACTTACGTATTTTTGGCGCAGAATTTAAATCCGTCATTAAAATAGGCATGTTCCATTTGTAAAAATGAAGTTCTGGTCTGATTCACCCACTTCCTTCAGAATCTGGAAGTTGATAATATAACCAAAACATAGAGCAGGCCAGACTTGGTTATCAAATTTTTTGCGTTTTCCGCAAAACTGACTTCGGTCCATTTTAAGAGGGGTGGACGGGTGATCTGGGACACCCGGTATACATTTGAGCCAATGAAATATCTGATTTTAAATGAAGGTTCATTAAATCAGCAGTATCCAGCAGTATTCAGTTTAAATTGTAGAAAGGTTGTCAGGCAATATTTTTAAACATTTTTTGCCTAACGCTTTTTTTAAATCTATAAAAACTACAGTAACTATTTCCTTCTTATCAATATTACTCATAATTATTTTCTTTGAAATAAGCAACAATTTTACTGCTGCTTTTCAATATACACCCAACTCTTGGTTTAGTTCCAGTGTCGGGGATTGCCTGCATGTAGCCTTGGAACTAAAGCGGGCGAATAGAAACGTAAACAGTCAGGACCGCCTGAACCGTTTCCAATTAGAATATATAATGTTGCGTAATACACTCGATTGTGTACTTGCGTGTGGCAGTTCTACGAAGAACTAAACCGCGGGGAACCAGGCACCCCCTCAAAAAAACCGAAAAATGTCATTTTTTGTTATTCTTAAACGTCTGCCACCTTTTTTTCATATCTGAAATAAATTTTAAACCAACTAATCCACATCATTCTTTAAAGTTACTTTCATAAAGTGCGTAAAAAAATTCTGCTACTCAAAATAATAAATTGGCTTTATGCGGCTAGCCTTTTTCGCTTTGGGTCAAAAAGACCCCAGTGTGCTAGCTATGTTACGCGTCGGGAAGTGTGCCATCAAAGGATTAAAATAAGGACGCCCATAAATAACGACTTTTGAAGGGGGCAACAAAAATATCATGGGACATCACTGGTGGCAGGGGTTAAGCCGATCATGTGAACTTTTTAATTATAAGTTTATTTTCAAAAAGATTGTAAGAAACACAATTTCTAACTAATTGACCTTCTTATGTAACAAATTACTGAGGGACGGTACGAAAGACTGAAAAAGATTCCAAAGGATTGCGTCCACTTTCAGGTCGACGTGGAATCCCTCGGAATCGTTCGCACTCAATGATACTCGGCCACATTCGGACATCTATGATAAAATAAAACTTTGGGTAATTTTATGATTGAATAATTTGTGAAATTTATGAAAAGGTCTTTCAAGGAACGGAAATAATTAAAGTTGTAATTTAAGCATTTTTTAAGAAGTTATGAAAAGATTATACCCACATTTAATTTTTACGGAAGTACCCTCGGAACATAGTAAGTCAGTTCAGAGAACGCTTCGATTCGTTATTGAGTCACAAGGTCACAGTCATAAGTTTGGCTACGTCGCGTGTGTGCTCGCGTGTTATTTGAAATTCGCGCATATGTGCTAGAATTATTTCAGATTTTTTTCATTTTTCAATCTTTTTATATACTACAAAATGTATATCTTCTCATAAGATCGCATGTTATTTTCAATAATTGATTTCTCGCTTATGAAGCTTTGAAAGGTTCCAAACTTTCAACCAGAGCTTCAGTGAATTTCAATATAACTGCCATCCAAACGTCAAATCATTCTCATTTGTAATTCTATTACCGAGGGTACTCGCTTAAGATAAAAAAAATCATTTATAGAATAATTTTCGAGATTTAAAAAAATATGAAGGTATTGGAGAAATGGGATGGTTGTGAGTGGATGCTCGGTACAAAATATTAAGCAATTCTATTCAATTAGTAAACACCTGAGATTGGGATTGTCCTAAAAAGATTTTTGAGATGAATAAAAAGGGAAGTTTCGATTTAAAAAACAATCCATCTTTATAACCTCGCAATTGACATACGTAGCGATAGCAGTGGTAGCCGGTATAACCTGCTTATCAGAAGAAGGAATAATAAGGAGACTAAACTGCCATTGACAGTTGCTTCAAGTCTGGTAGGAGCAACGGCACCGTAAGTGGCAGTCTTATTAGCAGTAATCAGTCTACATGTATCTTATAAAATACATTTTGCTTTTATCCCGTGACTTATAGATGGCCCCAATCTTTGTTAACAGAGTTCAGCAGATTACTTCTAATTACTGACTATAGGTATAATAAATAGGTATAATAAGTGCGTCGCCGATTCAATTAAGACTTTACATGGGGAAATCATATGAAAATAGATTAGGTGCGTATTTTTTCTTCCGACCCAGTGGCCCTTACTTTTCCAGATATCAATGAACAACCTTGACATATCGAAAACTAAGTCCCATTGATTCAAAAGAAAAAATATGCACCTTATGGATTTAAACGTACTTTCACCTTGTAAAGCCCCAGTCGAATCAGCGACGCATATCTCGCGACATCTCCTTGTAAGCATATGTTTTCATATTCAATACCTTGTTCCAAATGTTATAGTGACTGAGGAAGCAGCCAATTTCTCCCATGGTCATTGGTCTGAAATAGAAATTTTAAATCAAACATTCAAAATTACTAAGGATATTAACTATGCATATTTCAAGAAATTATATTCACCTGTTTTCATTAGGATCAATGTATCCAGGCATCACTGTTATACCCTTCGACTTTAAAATGGTATAATTTAATGTTCTGGAATAAAATTTTAGGATATAATGTATATTATTGAACCGAGTGTGATATGTATCTATTATTTACCGTCCATCTACCGCATCAATTATTTCCGCTGCAATTCCTAATTCGTCAAAACAATTCTGCATTAGTCTCCTTCTTTCCGGCCTCCTCAACAAATTAATCATATAAACATTCGACATCGACATAGTGTCTTTTTTTGGATAGCTAACGAATTTTTTCAAATTTTTTGATAGAGGAAGACTTCCCTGAAAAGCTGTTGGTTCAAGAAAAAAATTATTATTAGTGACAAAGATTTATGAATAAAAGGAATTTGTCTACATTTTCTATCATAGATATTGTTACCCAAAATTTCTAATTTTATGTTTGTCAGTTTTTGTTTGTCATGTTCGATTCCTTCTCGATTATCTAATGGCACGGGGATAAACCCATAGATTTGATCTGTACAGATGTGCAGTGCTACCCCTGTAATAAAGCCAAAAGTGAAAAACTTTTTTATGATCGAAGAAACAATTATCGATGCTAAAATTAAATTAGTAAAAGGATAAATATGAAATATTGTTTGTAAGTACCAGAACGATTGGCTGCTAGAGCAAAAGTTATGACATCATCTCTGGGTCCATAAAAGTTCTCCAAATTTTCTGATGAGTAGGTCAAGAGGTCGCTCGTTGTTTTTCTTAAATCTATCAGAACCGCAGTGTGGACCTCAGGAACTGTGAAGCATTTTATGTCTTGTCTTGTGAGAATTGTGTAATAAACTCTCGGAATATCAGTCCAGAAATTGCTATATATTCCATTAGAATATAACAGAGGGGCGACGACAGTCAAATTTTTTGACACCAAATGATTTAATGTGTTTGGATTGGTCAAAAATACATCAGCGTCCAGCATCTATTCGTTTAAAAATTATAAATTTTATAAGTTAATAGGCTCTCAGATAGCAATTCGCGCTGCAGTACGGAACTAGTGCCCGCACGACCTACAGATCGTACGTAAATTTGTACTGTTTTCGCACAATGCGCGATATGTCACATAATATGTGATGTCCATCATGACAAAGTTTCGGGGTGACGTGTGCAATAAAAAAACAGTCTGCAACTTTCTTTTAAGACTTCAGTTATGATTTTGTAAAAAGAAAGTAACAGTACAACGTTATTTATGAAGCTCTTATTCTTAGAATGTACAAACAAGTATTAAAACGTAACAAACCTGAATACATAAATGTTTTTTTGTTTTATTTAACATTTGGAACATTATTTTATATTATCTGAAAATAAATTCGCTTAAAAAATATGTTCTTTGTTTGATTAATCTAAACCTCCGCCGTTCAAAATATTGCGCTGGCGTGCAAACTGTGCGTGCGCATAGTTTCACAGAAGAGCGGGTGCCTGCAAAAGTATGAACTGCGAGTGTGTTGAGTTTTCATGATTCGTGCAATGCTGACAGCAGAATTCAAAAGAACTAGAGTTTCTGTATTGTAATAATATTTTCAAGGGCTTTGAAATAAGTACTAATCGTCGAAATTGAATTTTCTCATTTTGCTCAATACACACTGTTGGTGCGGAGGGATTTTTTAATTGAATATTTCACCAGTTTTTAAATTTTTAAATAAGGTAGTCTATTTCACTGCATTATAAATTTAAAGTATAGCGTGGAAGACAATTGTGATTACCGGAATAAAAGACGTTGCTCTCGAAGCGATCAGCATGGAAGTCGAATCATATCTGAAGCTCCACAGAAAGCTTCGCTCTTTTGGAAAGTTTGTTCTTTTACTCAAGGCTAGAAAAGGACCCCCTGTTAGGTGTCTCTCTGTCTCAAGAATTGAGCGATGCGGTCCCTGGTTATAATCATAAACTAAATTATGTAGGTACTGGAATCCTTTAAATTCTGGAGACAGTTTGAATTACTTCACGGCCGCATCCGGTAAGGCCCCAAAGTGTGGCTTGCGAGGCGGAATGAAATGCCATGAAATTGAGCACTGTGATAGATATTTCTGAACATTGTGACGAAGCTTTTAAATAAATCTGTTATCTCATTATTGGTTCCCCACTCTAATTATTCCGTAATCCATGAAAGGTTTTAATGCGAGGAAACTGCTGCTTTTTGACACGTTTTGATTGTTTGAACGAGCAAGACTCTTATTCGGGAAAGCTTCGGCTTGCACTATTTTTAATATTTCCATTAAAGCGCGATTTAGTTAGTTTGGTGCGATAATTCCCTTCATGTTCAAAGTTTCGCTCTTGATTTTTGAATTGAATGTATACCACGAACAGTAAGCGACTATTCTTTTGAGTATCTAAAGATCGATGTATTTTTTTAAAAGATTGAATTCAGCTTGCGTAATTTTCAAAGATACGAATGGGTAAAATTTGACCAAAAAGCTTATTTTTGTTTCGACCATTGGAGACTGCACCTCCATAAGAAAATTTGCAGCAATTTCTCTAGGCCTTATCCACATTAAAGAAAATCAGCGGGATTGTTTTCGATAGGCACGTACCGCCAGTTTATAATTTGTGTTTTTGACTGATTCTCGGTCAATTGATTCGTCATAAATGTTTCAAGTAAATGGCTTGGCGTATTTATCCAGTTCAATGTGATGGTTTTTCGACTCGAGCTCGTAACGCAGTGACAAGAGTGTTGTTGCCTGTGACCCCGCTTGAATTAACGGCAACCCATCATTCTTCCCGAAGCCAGACGTCCGATGGATCTGTTCGAGCCATTCCACGACACTGTAGGATCGATCTAGAAGGAGATTCCGCGATCGCCCGCTTCTGTATATCGACCATATCCTGTAAAGGTTTTAAAGCAAAGGAGCCGCGGAAAATTTTACAATCGGTATGCACATGGTTTAAATAGGCAGGAGTCGAGACTTTGAAAAATTAAAATATCTTAAACTTGGCATACTTTTCCGTCAAACCTAAGTACTGTGACGAGGTATTTTTTGACCCCCCACCAAATATATTAAAAATATATCGTTGCACAGTAAATCACTGTGGGAAATGTGTTTAAAGTAACGAGACATACGTACAGCATTTAATAACACTACAGTACGATATGTAAAATCTCACTTACGTTATTTTAAATTCATTTTCTTAAAGACAATAAAATATTGAAAACTTTAAACAAATATGAAACTGGCATTAAGGATTTCCATGGCTGATATTTAATTAAAATTATTTTAAATTGAGTTTTTAAAGATTAATCGTGGCTAAAAGGAAATGAAAAATTAAATGAAAGTTACTTTAATTTACATTGTAAAATAGCCAACCTTGCGATTTCACACCCAAATAGATATCGATTTGAATTTAAATGGGTGAATTACCACCCATAAAAATAGAGCTCCTTTTTCGCGATATTTTCACGCTATTAATAATAATTAATAATGGTCTTTTAGTACCATAGTGTCTTATTCCAAAGAGGCGTGATTTTATTTAAAGCTAAATCTTTTAGCATTGTCAATTTAATTCTAAGCCAGTTATCAATTTTGCGTTGGTTTTCTGATTATAGGTTTTTATCTTCATAGATAATTTGAATAAGTGTTTGAAAAGAAACAAAGTTTTTTATTGCAATGCCTTTAATACAGCATAAAAGTCCCCTATTCGCCACCTGGGCACATAGAGAAATTTTCGCTAAATATCATGTAGAGGAGGCAGCAAAATACGCCTCGCAAACCAAACAGGTTGGATGAATGAAACGCTGAGAAAAAACCACGATGGATTTCTTCTGCCGCCCATTGGGAGTCGCCCAGAGGCTATCCTAAGCGAGCTCTCCAAGGTGTGGAAGGCTGACGCCCTGGCAAATGTTTCGGATAAGAATTCATTCCGAGCTAATCAAAACTATTACGAATCATTCCGATATCTGTATCCGAGCCAATTAGAATTAATCCAAAACAATCCAAAAAAAGTTTTAAATTTGATTTTTGGAAAAACGATTGCAAATTATTCCAATTCAATCCTAGACTTATATCCAAAAGCATTTGAACGAATCCGAAGTAAGTTTTTAATGCGAATGAATCAGAATCAATCTGGAGCTGGATTCATCTAAACCGAATATTCAATCCGACTGAATTCGATTCAATCCAGACATTGATTCATTCAGAGTGATAGACGATCCGGGTCCGGGTTGATTCGAATTGATTCGAATTGGAATTAGGATGGATGAATTTTCAAGCATCAAGATTCAAACCTTTTTTGGATTGGTTTAGATTGATTCGCATTGGCTCGAATACAGATATCAGATTGATTCGGAATAGTTATGATAGGCTTGGAACGAATTCCTATTTGAAGCTTTCGCCAGGGTAGCTCGATGCGCTATTAAGGCACAGCTGAGAATGAGGTGTGTGTCTTTTGGGGATGTGAATTAAATATGCATACGCTCGCTTACAAACATGCTATGTAGCAGATAAGCCACACATACGTGCTGGCACGTAATGTGGCTCCTTTGCGTCTCTATTCTTAACACATCTGTCTCTAACTTTGACCTCGCGATGTGAGGATTAATATGCATGCACCATGCGGGCTCCATGCGCACGTTTTGCTATCTAGATTTATCTATAATAGTAAGGGGCCGTCCATAAACTACGTTTATGAACCCTCTCCTTGATGAACGTAGTTTAACACCCTCCACCTGAAAGTAACGCAGCTCCTAAGCTGCTTATATTTCAAGTCGCAATATAGTACATATCCAACAAAATATTTGAATTTCCACCCAAAAAAGAGTTTCAACAAAAAAAAAAAAAATTTTAAATACGATCTTTACATTGGTAGCCATGAAATTTCAAAAACAAAGTTAATTTTTAGTCAAGAAAGATTAATTTTCTACCTAATAAGGAAAATTTTCATCCAAATAGTTGAATTTTTAACTAAAAGAGATAAATTCTGAACTTGTAATATATAAAAATAGACTCTTCAACCAAAAATAATCAAGTTTTAATCAAAAGTAGTAGGATTTTCTTATTGACTTCTATTAATTCAGTTCGCATTTAAATAACAACATAAGAGAAAGGGAAAGTTTCTTTAAAACAAGGATCTTTCTCAAAATTCGCAATATTTATTAAAAATTTTTATCAGGAAATGCATTAACATAAAAGTGATGTAAGTTACCGTCGTCAGGTCGACAGACCTGCATCCTCACTTTATCACCCTAGTTTTGGAAGCAACCTTCTTACCCCTCAAATTGGAAAACGCATTTTATGGACAGCGCCTTATAGCGTATTACGTATATTATAATTTTATTCTAGAAATTAATTTAAAAAACTCACAAAAATGAAATCAGCCCATATTTTTCGAGCATGCTGAAGTGCTTCTTCTCTCAATTTGATGACGTTGGAAAATCTCTTAGGCGACCAATCACCAATTCCCTGTTCATCATCAAAGCCTTTAGACTCATCATCGAACAGGAAATCCACAACACGGTATTTTGTTTTTTGTTGCTCCAACCAAGTGTTTAGTATCTCGATTGAATTGTCAATATTGTTATCACTTCGAATCCTAGAATATTTAAAAATTAAGATAATAGGAGAACATAGTATTAGAAGCTACTGTCTGCGTTTTATTTTGTTTATTCAGAACTTCGGCAATTATACTGTTCATTCAGTTTTATAGGGCCGAAGTCAATAATACGTGTACAGCAGTTAGAAACTTTCTTGTGCACTACAACATTTTGAAAATTTCTTAGCTCGACCAAATTCGATTTCAGTCAACCATTCTCGAGTTTTTTAAAAAAAAATGTTATTGTTTAATACTGTTCAACACAGTGGCAGTAGCCGTACACATATGGTTGAAAACTTTTTACAGCATCTTTATAAATCCATTCCCAGTGTCTGCTGGATAGAAATTTTACTATGTAGGATTCTGTATTCGAGTGAAATTTATTCCCCGTTGACTGGACTAATCACACAAAAATGTAAAATTAAATTAGACTAATCTTGATATTTATATTTTTATAAATTCTAAATTTTTTGTACAATTATCCAGATATATATTTTTTTAATATTGAACTTACCAAAGTGATATCCTCTCCTTTGGATAATTAAGATTTTCCAACAAACTAAGAAAGTAGGGCAACGCATGTGCTTTATTTCGAACTAATATTGCAATTAAAATTGTCGGTTCCTTAATATCCTCGCATAAAACGTTTGTACTTTGCAAGAATAATAAAAATAAGACGAATCGTCCGAGCTTCCCGGTTTTCATTTTTTGCGTGACGTGTCAACGTGTCTCTTTCATAAAGAACCAAAAAAAGGAGTGAGGAAAAATAGATGAATTTCTTGAGAATTTGTTGTGCAACGTATGCAAGGAAATATAGCCTAATCGGTTTGCTAATTTAAGTAGGTTTAAGACTTGAGATAAGCTCGCGGGAAGAGTTAAGACACCAGAAAATCGTTTCTGATTAGTAGGGCCAACCGTATTAAGAAGTTCTTTTTAGCGCGTTCTATTCAATTCGAATTTATTTTCTTTTAAAATAAATATTTAATGAGAAATCGTTGATAAATGTTTTAATGTATTAAAAATGTAAGTTGCGGCATCCTGCAACATTTCTATTTAAATAAAGAAGATGTTGATGTGATTGAGAAATTTTTATTTGCTAAAGTTGATGGATTCAAATTATAAAATTCAATTTGTACTTTTTCTCCATAAGAATATTAAAACAAATATCTTTTAGCTTTTTAAATTAATAAAAAAAAGAAGTGTCGTTAGTATTATAATTTACACGTTTTTACATTTTGGTAGATTAAGAAATTTGAATTAAAATTTGTACTAGATATAGAAATATAAAGTGATCTAGATAATTAATAATACAATAGATTAGCTTTATTAGGATCATTTTGAAATGCAGCGGAATAATTTTTAATATCTTTTACAAACTAACTACAACTTTTTTTAGAGTTTTCTTAGAGCAATAGCGAGTGCTGCAATAAGAATATAATCGCCAAAGCCGCTGGAGTTTTGAGAGCCGGCTTTAAAAATAATTTGAAAAACTATTTAACTTTCAATTTATAACAGTTTTTTAAATTAAAGTTTTCTATTTAAGTGGCATCTTCTTATACTTTGGCTTGTTCGCCAATGATAATCAAAAACTTATTCTTTTTTTTACCCTTCTTTTTTATTACCATCTTTAATTAGACTTTCATCTGCTGTGGGTTTGTTAGCTTTGATCTGCCTCCTCTGCACAAGTTGATTCTGGACATCTTGTGATTCCTGATCTTCATTTTCCTCGCTTGGCTTGCATCTGGGCTCAATTAAACTTTATCATCTGCTGGTTTCCAAATCCTACTCTCCTTTACATTTTCATCATATCCAGTAAAGATTTTTTAAAAACCTTTCTACTTAAACTTCTTTCTCTTATCTTTAGTTATTTGGGGAAAAACTTGAGTTCCAAAATCTCTCAGATTGTCAATGTTAGGTCTCTTATCCACCGATAATTCGAATGGTCATATATTCGTTTGAGTACAGGTGCAAGTACCATGTAAAATGTAGATAACTGCGTTTACTGCTTCGGTCTACAATTTGAAATCCAAGTTTTTGCAAAAATCATGGTCCTGTCTGCTTATGAAATATTCTGTTATCTTATTTTGCGCAAGCATTTTTCAAAAGCATTTAAAAATAAACATTTTTCTTCTCTAGACTTTTTTCAATATCATGCCCTATTTGGTTTAAAATTTTCATTTTCGTTTGTTTTGGGGAATTTTTTTAATTGCTATAACCCTCTTATATTTTGATTTTATAAAAAAATCATTAGGATAAACTGTTCGAGTTTTTAAATACTAAGAATAACCGTACAGAAAATTTTTGTATTTTGAAAAATGGCTGGCTAACGAACTTGACCTTTAGTTAAGGACACTAAAAGAGTGTACCGAAGGGCAATCTAATATATAGCCGTACTGTCAAACAGATACATTCGTAAAAACCTGTTTTTGGGATTCAAGGGGTCTAAAACCGTAGATAGGTGACAGAAACGGGGGGAGGGGGGGGGGGGATTTTATACAAATCTAAAACCTTCTCTTTTGAGAATGTAAAAATTGAACAACTTTTTAATATATAAAATCATATAGTAATAAATTTTTAATACGATAGTTTACACAATTACAAGAAAACAGACAATTCTTCTATTCATTGGCATTCAAGTTGAATATCGGTTGAACATTATTATTCAAGAACTAGTCCTGTATCAGGATGAGAAAAATATTTTTGTGGTGTTACAAACTTGTGGATTTATAAAAAACAATTAAATAAGGAAGTAAATACATGCTTTTAGTTCTTATTTTCTTCGGCAGTGAGGGTATAAAATTTAACTAGAACAATCAGAAAATGGTGAAATTATATAGACTTTTCCTAATACAAATAGTTTGATACAATAATTTTACTCTTCATCATCGCTACCACCACTGGCAAAATCATAGACACTAGGAATTTTGATAAATAAATTAATAATAATTACTAAGCGTTTGAACAATTACTAATGACATTTTCTCGGGATGACATAATTTTTCCGTATTTTCAAATTACCAAATTTAAAAAAAATAAAAAACAGTGCCGAAACAGAAACCAAAAAAATTAATAATTTCAAAAGAAGACAAAACTACCAAAAATGTTTCTTCTCGAGATTTTAAAGCCCAAATTCGCAAATTACTGGAAAGAGTCATTTGTCCAATTTAGAAATTTCCAAAAATAGTAAATTGTCGAAATATTAAATCCTCGAAAGTAGTAACTTGCCGAAATTTCAAAATCCGGTTAAATAATAGTAAATCGTCGATTTTCAAATTTACGCTCCAAGATATTTAATGTTATGTATAATATTTCATATTTGCGGTAGTTTTATTTTCTTTCGGAAACTTCTGCTTCGGAAAATATTATTAACATATAATATTGTGTAATAAAATTGTGATCTTCAGTTGTTGTTTTTTCGTCCATGGGTCCGTTTCTTATGTTCAATTTTTTTTTATTGTAGGTGCACTTTACATATGCTATTCTTTCCACTAGATATCCAAACAATGCACTGTTAGTTGGTTCTTGTAGCCATGAGACGGTCCGTCTTATTTTCATAATTAAAATAAAATAATAAAGATACGGGCGAACATTTACATTGATACGCCTCT
>JAAAKG020134436.1:0-13842 GCA_010014905.2 Druon quercuslanigerum | reverse complement strand
GAGCATCCCCTCTCCTGCGCCTACTGGGTTGAGACGGGCCGAGCGTAGAGGCAGTTCTGCAATCCGGTGCCTCAATTTTATATAGCAATTTCATAACATGACTCGCAACCCAGAATTTTCACTGTGTTTTTATATCTTCTTGGTCTGCAATTTTATTTACAATGAATTTAAACAGAAATATAATGTACAAGAATAGTGTATAATGGACGAAAACAAACAGCGAATATAATTTTATTTTGCATTAAGTAAAAAAGATATTCCAGAACAACATGAGATATCTTTTTCTATTTATTTTACTTACAGTAAATGTGAAGCATAATATTCAGCGAGAGTAATAAGGAAGCTATGATTTTATAATTCGAATTTTTTATGTTTAATCAAAATCTACTGATAGTTAACATTTGCCCTATTTTGTTAGTGAAGATGATAATTAAGATTATTGCTTGAGGCAATAAAAATATAAAACTAAAATTTTAATTGTCATTTTTTAAGAAATATGATTAATTAAACAAATAGCTAATTACAAAAACAAATATCTTGTCTTATGTACTTTTTCGCTTCACGACTTTGTATGAGCGTAATATTTATAGAGGCAAACGACAAATAATATCTTTAGCCTGATGAAAATTTTGCAGAATTTCATAGGAACTTTAAAGGTTATAGTGTATTTAGAAGAATTTAATGAAATTTCTATAAATTTTAAAGAGTTTTTAAAAAGTCAAGAGTTTTCGAAGGGTTGTAAGAGTTTAAAGAAATTTTTATATATTTAAGCATATGTTACATATTTGAATATATTACTTAAACGCAAAATATTTTACACATAACTAAGTGTTCATGTGCAAAATTTCCAAAAATACAAACAAGGAATCCAACGACCTATTTTGCATAACCAACTTTGCTTTTTTCTGTTCTAAATTAAAAAAATATATGAATTTTTTCCATAAAAGAAAATAAAAAACTTCCGTTTCACGAGAAAAATAAAAAAGTAGAAAAAAAATTATAAGGCAATTGACCAAATCCCCTTCCTTCTCTTTTTATTTTTTTAGTATATTTATTATTATTACGAACGTTTTTTTATTGTGATTTGATAAGAGGGAAAATAAAAAAGATGACAGAAATAAAAAGGGAAGTAAGGAGATTTGGGTGGTTGTCTTCTTATGTTTCTTTCTTCTTTTTTATATTGTCCAACAAAACATTTTTTGTATGGTGGTTGTCCAAATTAATCGCTGAATTTTTGCTATTATTTTTAAAAATTCTTTGCAGAATTTGAATTTCGTGTTACAGTATATTGTTAAGCATTTACCGGAAAATGAGAAGAAATCATTAATTTTGAGGATGGGCAATCCCATAGGAGTACATAAGAGAAATTTTTAATTTTAAGAATCATTGCGATTTATTAAGACTTCTTCGTGATTCGCGAAAACAAAGTATTTTCTGGACTTTATGGTTTCTTTAATCAATAGTTAAAATGATTAATTTTTGTTCCTTAACGGTAGATCAGGAGAGAATATGATTTTACCTTGTTTTTTGCAGGTCAACTAGAAGTTTTACAATTTTCTTAATTTGTAAGCTTTTTGAAAAATGTATAAGAAGTTCGTGGTAGTTGGAAGAATCTTGAAAGGTTCTTGAGGTCCTAAATATCTTTGTCACTCAAATAAATACTTCCATATATTTTTCAAACCCTGTAGAATAATCCAATTTTCATTTAAATTTTCTAGATTATATTTGGTTACATGTGATATCTTTAAAAATAGTTAGAATTTCTTTAAGCATCTGAGGGAAATAATATATATATATTTCTAAAATCTAAGCAGAATTTTCAATGTTTTTTTATTTAATGATCATAGCTATAGGTCTCGATCAATCAGGACAAGGTGGTTCTATTATACCCTGTGATAATAAGTTATTAACTGTTTGAAAAATAATTTCTTTAATTTTAGGGATCGTTTTATGGAATCGTGGACCTGGTCGTTAATTTTATCCTTTATTAAATGGATTAACCTAGTTTATTTTCCAGAATGAATTTTCATTTTATTTTTAAAAGCTTTCTAAATTTGATTATGGGCTTTCTTTAAAGGCAACGATACCTTCGCAAATTTCTTGCGGACTGTTGTTTTTTTTTGTCGATTTTTCGTAAAGTATTGGTAATATTATTTTATTTAATCGCTTTATTTTGAAAACTAACCCATTTATATATTTTTGATCGCTTTTCAAAATCTCGTTGGTTTTTGAGATTCCGTTTTCCTTTTTTTACGATTGGTTACTTTGTTATTTTTTGAAAGGTTACAATCGCTATTTCATACTTGTTATTACAATAAATTTTCTTTAAATTATTATTCTTTTCATTTACTGAATTCCAGGTTTGCCTAAGTCTACTGTGTCTTGTGATCTTGATTTTTAGTAATATTGTGGGTAGGGTCGCTCTTAAAAGTATGAACTTGTTGCTCGTAAAGAAGCTTATTGAGCTAGGGATATCCATCGTAGGATCTGTTTCAGGATTTCAAGCGTTTTGGGTTGTTTGGGATTAGTTAAGATTTATATGTGCTAGGAGGATTTTTCTATCTTGTAACCTTGAATCATTATTTTTTTTATGCTCTTTTGTACTTTTTATCCTAATGCTGGCTTCGAATTTCGGTTTCCAGTTTGTATTTCTATCTCCATACGGTACATCGAAATTGGTAATTGCTTTTAAATACAAATTTCGCAGCTGCGCGCCTGCCCACCTATATTTTATCCCTTCTATCACCCCCAAGTTAGAAATCGGGTTTTCAAATCATCAAACCATTGTGAAAAATGCTTTATATTTGGGTAACAGAACCTAATTAAAGTGTTTTTGTTAAAAAGAACTTTCAAATATGAACACAGGTACTACCAGGGTGATATATAGCGTCCGCATATTTGCCGCCTCCTACTAAAACACGCTAGTAGATCACAGGAGTAGGCAGATGGGTAGCAGCCCATAAAAAGGGCAGTGCGACCCAGAATCCAGAAACTACAGTTGAGGGGTTTGCGCTAGTGACGTAATCGAAAAGAAAAATCTGGAATAGTTTCGCGCAATAAAATTAATAATCAAATAATTGAAATCATAAACATTGTGATCAAAATAAGCTCATCATATAAGAATAATAATTTTGTCATTGGAAAAACATTATGGTTGGAAATAAGAACAATTTTCTTTAATCCAAATATTATTTGACTGCTCGTATTCAGTAGTATAGATTCCATTTAATCCATTAATTTTTTTTTTACTATAAAAATTAAACCCTCTAATAAAAGTTTGGAATAAAAATTGAAAAAAAGTAGCATTATGTATATATTGTCTGCAGATCGCAGAAAAGCTCTAATTTCAAAAGACTTCAAAACAATTCTTTTTGCCATATGGGACACACGTCGAAATGATTTAAGTAAGATATTTTTGCGTCAAGGCATCATTAAAAAACTATAGCTAAGAAATTCAGTAGAAAATTTTAAAATTTAGCCGAAAGACTGATCATTTTAGATGCAAACTTTATTTTTGATGAATTTTTTTAAATTCAAAAATGTATATTTTTTATTTAAAATGCAAAACTTATTGCTCAAAAATAAAAAACTTTGATTGAAAAGCACTATTGCATTGTTTACTTCATATATTTTTTTTATTTAAAGTTTAAAGTTCATTTTGTGAACTGCCCTTTTTCAAATTAAATCTTTTAAAATGTGTATTTTTTTATTTGCATTGTGATAAAAATATAAAAAATTAACATTAACATTTTTTGTAAAATAATAAGAATTTTGTAAGAAATTTCCTAGAATTTTGAGCGATATTTCAAATGAAAGTGTGCCACTGAACCTAAAATAAGGATAATTTAAAATGAATTTCTGAAAAAATTATTCAGGCACAAATAAAAGTTAGACTTTCCGTTTTGTATTGAAAAAATACGGCCACGTTTACGGAACTGCAGTCTCCTAATGTATCTATTTATGTAGTTTAAACTCAAGTCAGAGGCCGAAACCTAGAATATATAATCATGAATTATGTAAACGGTGTAAGTTTAAACGAAAAACTCTTATAATAAATATATTATGTTCTAATAAGTTAAATTCATCAAAGTTAAAATGATGATAATAGATAAGCCTTTAAATAAAAATAAATTTTCTATAATTTTTTTCTGTTAGTATTTTGAAAATTTATGCAGTAAAAAATTAAGAAAACTATGTACTGTGCACTCTGCTCACTCAAATAGCAGCCTAATACTTCAAGACTAAAATAAGGTAAATATAAAAAATATAACAATATATTCAAAAAAAGAACGAAAAAAATACATATATACATAAAAAGTGTCAAAATAATTATAATTTTGCAATGGTGGTCTTAAACTAAAAACTCCTATATGATAATAATTTTTTCGTGTGGAATAACCTTGATGAATTGTTATGGCTCTATGGTTAATAAATTTACCAAGTAGAAATATTTTTACATATATCAGAAAATATCGATATTTTATATTTTACTATATTTATTTTAACGAATACACAATGAGCTCTTATTCCTTAGAAGTCATAAAAGTTAGTAAACACAGCAGACATTTATCGTGCTAGTTCATACCAAGCTTCTAAAAAAGTCAGATTTCTGTTCAGCATTATTGTGTACTCGGAGAGGAAAATGAAGATTTATATTCAAGTTCCATTCCTTGCATTATTGGGTTTCGTGCATCTAGAACGTAAGATAGTATAATTATTATGCTTAGGAAGTATGACACAGATCTTCTCAAGCGTGAAAACTTGAAAGCTTTTAAACAGCTTTGTTCTAAAGTTGCTAGCTATACATAAGCAACTTTTAGAAAGAATTACAGAAAATTCCGTAATATTACCTATAGCATCGGCCAGTATGGGCATTGGATGAGTAATATATTTGTTAAGCTTTGACGCTTGCATCGTCTCTTCTCTTGGCCTTTCAGGGATACAAACTATCTTAATTTTTTTTATAATGTGTAGTCAGACTCACTTTTAGTTGCAGTGCGTCCTACTATATACATGTTTTTTCACTAAGTTGGCTATCCGTTATTTTCCAATTTCAAAATTGATAAGAGTTTCTGTTTCTCACAGCTTTCTATTTCCTAATGTTTGTGTAATAATTCATGTATTGTAATGGGTGCCTATTTTTAAGAATAATTGTAAAATCTACCTCGGATTCTGAATTCTACTAAATATATAAACCCTAGCCCAAATAACGTCAAAGTAAGGAATATATATATTACTGAGGAAGGTTTTTCTGCTTTTTTATTGTTGTTGTATGCATGTAAATCTACCTGTATCTCTGCAGAAGAATTAGTTTGAATAATAATAAGAATAATATTAATAATATTGAAAAGGATCCTTTTCGAAGTACAGTTTTTCATGCCGAATGCCTCACCTGTTCTAGATTATTTTATCTTTCACAAAAATTATTTGTTTAAGTTACATTCGGAAAACTTAAAATGCTGTTTAGCTTCTGCTATGTTTCAATACGTGCATTCTTTCTCACAATTCTCTTTCCAATGCAAGTCAATAAAAACCGTTCAATTAGCATATTAATAAAATTCTGTTCTATTTTAAATGATTAAATTCTTTCACATTTAACAATATCTTGCAATCAAAAATCGTTTCTAAAACAGCTTAAATGATAATAAATGGAAAGAAGGAGAGCTACTTACAGATAAACAAAAATCGAAGAATAGTTATATTATTTACAACAAGAGTTACTATTTAACCATAGTGATAAGTGGTTACTATCTTTAAAACATTCAAGATTTTTAAGTGCAGATAAGTGTGGAAAAATCCATAGGAACTAGTAGAATATTATCATAAATGATAATAAATTGTTGAAAGAATTAGCTCTGTTACATGTTATTGATGATTTCCTTGCTTTAACTAAATTGTTTATTAAATGTTGAAAAATTTGGTAAAACCACGAATATCTAATTCAATTCGATTCAAAAATGTCGAAAAACCATATTAACTTGTTTAAAGAGTGAGTGTCAATGGCTAATCTTTTACTACATTGCCACCAATGTCTTTGACAATTGTCCCGAAACTTTAAGGTTAATCTAACAGACATTATCAAAACCACAATATTTAATGTTTAATCCTAAAAAATACATACAAGTAACGCAACTAAAATCATCGACGTAACTAATCATAAGCATGACCGCACTAAATCTAGATTCCGAGCTTCGCGAAAACTTTAACGAAAGAGGTTTCATGAATCTCGGAAAGTTTCCGTTTTCCGTTTTAGCGGAAAAATTTAAATTTTACAACGTGAACGGAATATCCTTTAATATAAAAGAAGTAATAATTGAGTGTATAACTCTTATTAACCGTATTATAATCCGAAGTTAGACATAATTAGCGATACTTCGTGAAACTTTACCGATGTGAAACGCATTCGCATACGTTTTGGAAATTGGTTTCATGAAGTCTTTCATTGATTCTAATAACATTTAATATCCAATTAAAGGCTTCACGTAGACATACCCCCTAGGCTAGAAATATACGTAAGTTACCGAGTTTTACCTTTTAGAAAATTTTGATTGCTCGCTACCCGCTCATTGATGGGTCGAATTATGAAATTTCGGTCGAGTTAATAGTCCATGCGACGACTGTTGAGGCCACCCTTGCGAGTTGACGGTCGAATGAAGAATCCATACTTCAGGTGTTTGAGGCTTGTCATCTCGTGTTGGGGTCGGGAACCAAAACATAGGATATCAGAGATAGGGATAGCAGTAGGTTTAAGGTCCGCTATCAATTGATCGAAAACTATAGCAGTAGGATTTTAGGATTATGACCAGTGTAAGTCCTTTACCCTGGGTATTGGCAAATTCTGCAAAACCTTACACGTGACGAATCATCCTTTGCGTCAATTGTGGTGCTGTTATCCTCCGAGATTTGACAGATAGAGTTTACTTCAACATAAAATTAGGCACCTGCATATAACTAAATAAAAAGCGTTAGCAATTTTTGATGAGTGCCCTGTGGTCGAGATGTCACTCTAAATATAAATTAGTGAAATTAGAAGAAAATTTCAATAAATTCGATAGTGGAATGCTTAAAATTGTTTTATGAAAATATATAAATTTATTTAGGAATGTATAAATTAATATTAATTGGAAGAAATTTATAGTTCTTCTGTTAGGTTATATGTTCCAAGTTTATTCTAAAGTAATTTCCAACATAATTAGTATAATACAAGAACACCAGTGATGTTGATTCACGGAAAATCTTCTTTTCCTTCCTGTAATCTTTGGCAAATTTTTAAACCACCCTTAAAATAAATGTGAACAATTCATGCAATAATTTCTTTCTCACAGTTATTGTTAATTAAAATTAAAACTTATTACATAAAAAAATAAGAAACTCTCCTGTAGTTTTGGATTTTACTAAATGTCGATTTCCTTGCCTAATCCTTAAGACAAAACGTGGAAATTCTACTATTTGGTTAAAAATTTGATTATTTTGTTAAAAGTGCAGCTAATTTATGAAACAGTCATCTTTTTTGGACTAGAGTGAAACTACTTGGGTGAAAGTTGAAATACTTTTTTAAAAGTAATTTTTGTTAAAGTTTTATCTCTAAAGTTAATAATTTAACTGTTTCATTTTTGGAAAATAAACGTTCTTCGATAAAAAATTTAGTATGAACTTTCGTTCTTTTGTTAGAAATTAATCTTTTTGTTTAGAAAACTAATATTTTTTACAATAATGAATTCTTTTCTATATACGATTGAACTATTTCGTTAGGAAATTATCTCTTTTTGCTTTAAACTTAAATGGTTAACAATACGTTTTTTATTGTTAAAATTAATTCTTCTAACTACAAATTCGGCGATTCCATTTTTTTAAATATCTTTTTTAGTTCAAAAATTAGCTATGTGGTTTTAATTGCATCCTTGTTGAGTGAAAATTCATCTAACTCGTTGAAGATTCCAATTTTCTTTTCAAACCCCCTTTTCGGCTAATTCTAGTAGTTTTTGTCGTAGAAGATACTTCTTGGTAGAAAGTCTAAACGTGTTCTGAAGAATTCGTATTCTTTGAATGAAAATCAGAAATTCTTTGGTTGAATCTTAAACTTTCTTAATTGAAAATTTGATTAGAGTAGTAAAGTCATATTATTTTGTTGATAAGTTGTCTGACCTCGAAAGAACTCTTTTTTTTTTGGTTTAAAATTTAAACTATTTGGTGAAAAGTCAATTTTGTTGTTTAAAATTCATTTGTTTTGCTCCATGGTGAAACTATTGGGTTCCTAATGACTAACTGTATTCATTTATTTTTTATGTAAAAATACACCACCAGACATTTTCGCGAAAAACACTCTTTCGGGCTCCAAATGTAGCAAACCTTGGACAATTGACAAAAAAGGTTGACAGCTGACCAAAATTATAAGTACTATATATTAATTCACGTAACATTACTTAGCCTATTTTAAACTTTTACAATATTCTTTTATTGTTTCAAGAATTATAAAAATTGTTCGCTATCGCCTTCCTGGCCTGAATTATTCCATGTGACATTATGACATAATTTTTATTGTTATGAAGTTATAATTGGTAAATACTTTAAAGCGGTGACTTGTCATAGATAAAGGTAGATCATCAAAAAAATAATTTTAATTCAATTGTTTGCTGCCGCCATTATGTAATTTTATACACGGATTTATAATCTTTACTCATTTTTAAAGCTCGATTGATAATAAACCAAACACATAATTAAAACTCTTCCATCTCAGATTGATATCAGTACATCCAGCAGTCGCCTATGTTGTTAGATCACACGACATTATTGAAAAAGTCCGATTCCTTTTCTCCGACATCCTAAGTGCTAATAAACAATGAAAATTGTTTATAAGGTTATATTTCTTGTGTTAGTCGGTGTACTGTATTTTAAACGTAAGTGCAACATTATAATAAAAATGATCTGCTCTTTACTCCAGTAATATTTTTCTATTGATAATAATACTTGCCTCTGTCTTTAATCAAAGTTAATATTTTAATTGCAGCGATTCTTGTGAATTTGATATTAGAGATTTAAACATAAATTTATAAGAAAAGAGTAGAGTAGAAGTGGTTTAAAAGTCTCTTACTGGGCTTGTTATCTCGGGCTGAAAGAGGTATTAACTTTTGTGTAAATAGGCACGCAAGTAACTTGTACTGGAGGTCTAAGTTTCAGCGCAAAGTACAGTTTTAAGTGTCGAGTATTTTCATCAACTCAATCCCATCGTTCGTTCTTAATCTCACCAAGTTAATATCGCAAACGCTAAAGGAATTTGAAGTCAAGCTCAACAGTCTTACACTTTAGACACCTCTAGAAAAATTCTAAACCCTGCGGCAAAATTTTAAAGACTCACATCAGACTTAAACAATACACCCGCCATTCGATGCGTAGTGTCGAAAATAAAGATTTTACTAACACCGTGAACTAAGAGTAGAACTACTAGTCCTGTACCCAGTCTCAATCTGGTTAAGTCTCCTTTTCTCTTGGAGTTTCTTTTCAGATGGCAGCTTTCCCCATTTTATTTAGCAGACACTTTCCGAGGAAATTAATTGGCTTATATTCAAACCATCTCTGCGTGTTCGCGTTGATACTGTTCGAGTTGTATAAACGTCATCGATTTTAGCAGCAATTTTTATGGTGTTTTTCAAGATTATGAAACGACCAGTATGAATTTTTAGGAGATGCTGACCAATCCAAGATTTTGGCTATTGTTTCTTACTGCAGTAAGCCTCCAGGCCCTTCTTATCCACCTCCGAAATCAATAGGTCCCGTATTTCCCGATTTGACCAGTTTAGGTCATGTTGGTGTACAGTTAGGGGTTTGTTGGTCATTTTCACTTTCCCGTAGTTCTCTAGTCTTCTTTTGTCTCAGTTTTTTTAATCTCTGTCCTTGTCCCGTCCAGGTTGAAGGTCTCTTTCTCGCTTCTCTCTATTATCCTTTGTCTTGCTTTAAATGTAGGTATTTCTTTTACTCCTACGAATGTTAAATAATGTGTTTTGAACTTATTTATTTCTTTTAATTCTTCTGGAACATCAATCCCCATAATACAAGATTTTGATAATCCAGAAATTATAAGAAATTCTATGTCCTTTTTACTTCTTGAAAGAGTGAAATTGAATTTGATTTTATTTTTTAGTTGGTTTGATTTTATTTCCTACTGGGCCTTAAACTGCTATAATTTCAATATCTATTAAAGTAGTTGTGCGCAGAATGTCTTTTTTTCGTCAATTAAATCTTCCAAAACACAGCTGTACTATGCTGCTTTGTCAATTCTATTGTCATGTTCTTCCAACGATTTTTCACGTCGGTTATAAAGTCCATGAGGTGGTATATTTTTTCATTATCCGCTTTTTATTCAATATTTTCATTCAAGAGAGCGGCTCCCTTAGTTTTCTGACTCTATATTATTCGTTGGTGTTTCGTCTTTGTTTTGCATGGCATCGTCTAATTAGTCAATATACTTTGTATTTTTATTTTTATTATAATTATTTTTTGTTGTTATAGTAAAATTGTTTAAACTTTGTCTGTTGGCGGTTGTTCTTTCAGCCAGTTCCCTCTTTCATCAGTCCCGTTATACCCCCCACCCCCCTGTTCAGAGCTGCAGCTGTAACTGTTACCTGCCAGCGCTTTTCTTGGCGTCGGTGTCGTGGCACGTGTGTTGGACTGTGCCCATGCCGCTCCTCTTCTCGCATGTAGCCCTACGTTTCATGGCGATTTCTAGCCCCCGTATTATCAGCCAGGTGCCTTTTTCTTTATTTTCTTTCATCTATTTTCTTTTGGCCCTCCTTGTTCGAATTTACTGGGCCGATCCTGTCAAATGTTTCCAGCAGTTTAATGAGTTGATCCCGGCATTAGATTCTTCTTCTAATGATTGCGTATTTGAACTCCTCATCTAAGTGCTGTGCCAATTTATATATGATCTTTTTTTCTGCTTATAATGGTTCTTGTTTTCCTTTTTCTACATACAAGTTGATCGCGTACACCGTCCTTGTTAATTCTTGGGTATGATTCCCAAATTCTAATTTCATTCGTTTCTCATTTTGTACTGGTTTTCCCCAGTGTTGTTTGCAAAATTTTTGTTAGTAATCGTGTAGTTTATGTACTACAGTTTTAATGATTTTCCACCAATGTGTGGCTGTACCTCATAGAGATTTTTCTATCAGGTAGTGCATTTCATTTTTTGAAATCCTAAGTTTTACCTTTATGTATTATAAACCATTCTGAAATATAATCTTTCCTAATTTTAATCAGTTCCGAAAAATGAACGGGTCCCCGGATCTCTGCAGGTATTTTCTAATTACTTAGCTTTTCGAGGAACTTTTACGCCCCAAAATTTTAAAAGACAAATAAAAAGCAATTAGGGACCTCTATGAAGGGAATCTCCATGATACAGATTAATTTGCACTACAGGAAAGGCGCCTCAGCGGTTCAGTACAGGCGCATGTCAGTGATGTAGACAGGGCTCGCCTTAATCCAAGAACCCTGGTTATATAGGGAATTATCAGCGGCTTGTCAGCGAGTAGCACTATTTATAAGAGGCCGCTCGAACAAAACGTCAAGGGCATGTATAGCTGTGAAGGACGTGGTTGCGAGAAAGTCTAAAGGTTTTAATTGCTTTGGCTTATTTTCCTGCCCATTAGAATAAATCCTTACCTCCCAGAGAGTGAGATGCTTGAACCTACTCTATGCTTGGAGCGGCTCAGGAGAAGGGTAGTAAACTAGAGGGTCTCTGATGATAAGTCTCTCTTTGACCATAAATATGTATTGCCTTAGCTAAGCATAGGAAAACCTAGCGGTTTCAAAAATTAAAAACCCTAGAAATACACTTTAGGACTCGTACAAAGAGGAAATCAGAGGAAGGCTAAGTGGAATTTCTAATAAACTATGGCAGCATTGATTAGTTAGAGTACAATTAAGTCTAGAAAAGGAGCAAAATAGTGGATTAAGCCACAGAAGAAACTCCTCAAAATGAAAAGAGCGTTGTCCAACAGGGCAAACAGAACCAAATTGCCTTCAGACTAGGACCTCGATAAGACATCCCAATAAGAATACAATAAAAATATAAAAACGTATAGGCAGGAAGAATCTCGCCTCGAGGAGAACGACTGGGGCCAAGATTTGAGGCAAGACATTTGGAATTTTGCCTAAAAGGTCGCAGACAAAAAAACTGAAATAAGCTGTAAGGTTCTTTTGCCCCTTTAAATCACCTGGGGCGGAAGGCAACTACCCAACTTTTTTTAAGAAAGGCCTGGAATTTGTCATCCCTCCACTGACGAAGTTATTTAGGGCAAGCATTGATCTAAAACAAATGACATTTTGGTAGAATCGGTACTCCATACCTTTGTGGCAAAATTGGAGAAGCAGATGGAAAACAGGGGTGTGCCGTGAAAAAAATCTTGGATGTTGTGGGTGCCTTTAGTAATACTTCTCCCCGCACTGTGGTGCCCACAGGGGGGTGATCTTTCGCTATTCCTTTGGTGCATGGTGGATGGCCTGCTTCGTAGGCCTAATAAATTGAGGTAATATACGCAGGGATATGCGGAGGACTTTGCAATCCTAGTTAGGGGGGCTCATCTGGAAACGCTCATGGGCTTTACAAGTTTCGCGCTGCGCATCGTAGATCTCTGGTGCGATAGCTTAGGGCTCTCGGTATATCCTTGAAAGACAATTATCGTCATTTTCGTAAGATATTACAAGATGCTGAAAGTTAAAGCTCCTGTTTTTGTGGTGGGAGGCTGACGTTTTCAGACTTGGTTTAATATCTGGGAGTAGTCCTAGATAGGAAAATGAACTGGGCAAAGCACCGGGAGAGCCAATGCAGGAATTTCCTTATTAATTTTTGGATGTGTAGGAGATTTTAAAGCATCTGTAGAGCTTTTGTGTGGACGTAGGGAATAGTGTATAGATTCCGATTAGGGACATGTGTTACTGTCTTTCAGGCGGAGGTCCTTGCCGTACTTCGATTTGCTGAAATACTAAAAGAAGAGATCGCTGCTGTAAGACAGATTACTATCTGTTCGAACAGCCAAGCGCCACTAACTGCAGTAGGAAAACCGGATAATATCAGAACTGGTTTGGAAATGCGACTTCGGTCATTTTATAGGTGGAAATTTGCGATGGGTTAACCATGGCTTATCATTATTGAACATGTTCTAAGCGATAGGTGAGCGTAGGTTGAGATTGGGCAATTTTCACCTGTAGTCGTCCAATTCATTTAGTTCAGGTTTGAACGTACTTTTATGAGAACTTAACTTTTCTGGATTTTTTAATATGCATTTTTGGACAAAAATTTACTTATATCTAGGCTGATAAACTACACAGCACCACAAAAAAAAGTGGTCTGTCCCAGAAGCGAGACCAGTGTACCCTTATGTTTTTGGGTTCGCTGAAACCGAATATGACCTCAGAATTGCTTCATCAAGTTTAAATTTTTTCTACCCTCAAAATAAGGGCTCAAATTTACTGAATTTAAGGTAATCCACTGAAAAAAATTGTTTTTTTTTCTCCAGAAACGAGACCAACCATTTTTTTCTCACCTTAAAATAAGAGCTCAAATTTGCCGAATTTAAGGTGTTCAGAATTATATCAATCCCGACAACAAATTTCGAGGTTGAATCATCACAAAATGCAACAGAGTGCCAAAATCTAGTAACTGTTCACTGCTTACCTCTAATATGACCAAAAAAATTTCGCACCCTCATCCATAGCCGTAAAAACTACCCCTTCAAAGGGTTGTATCTTTCACAAATGTATATATCTTTGTTATATGATTCATTGAAAATGTTGTATTTTATGAATATGTTATGAGCTTTTTAGTCGCTATTCCCAAAAATGTTCAAC
>JAAAKG020134435.1:0-13843 GCA_010014905.2 Druon quercuslanigerum | reverse complement strand
GACAAATTTAATTAATTTTAAAAGTTATTTAGAAGTTCTGAAAAAATTTTTAAAATAATTTTAAAAATGAAAAAATTTAAAACAACACTGTTTAAAATGCAAATTATTTAACTTCTAATTGAAGAATTTTTAAGTTATAGAAAAAATTAAATTTTTAATGTTTCTAGTCTAAAATAACTTCATAATATGATTTTCAGAATTTTTTAATTTCTTTGATTGATTCATTAAATGAGAACATTAAAAATTCAAACGTAGATTTATATTTTTGGAACCAAATCTAAATTTTTGAAATCTATAATTTATTCGTGTAAATTATTGAGCATTTGAATACAACTTTTTTGTGCTCAAAAGTTTTTAAACTTTAATTGTCTCCGCGATTAAAAAAATATCATCATCGAATTTGACAGGATTTTATAATATTTTAATGGATTTTAAAGAATTTATTCATGAGAAATGAGGTATTAATTTATTAATTTAACCTAAACTCTTTGGGATTACTTTGAATTTTATGAATTCACTTGGATTTTTTTAATTTACTTGAATTTCTCTAAATTTATTCTATTCTACTTAATTCAATGGATTAAAAAAAAATTTAATTGATTCTGAGGAACAATTGATAAAATTATCAAATGATTAAAAATATTATAATGTATTTTTGTCAAATTCCTTGGAATTTTCAAGAACTTTAAAAAAAATGTAAAGGATTTTAATGGATTTTAAATAATTATGTTATTTTAAAAGATTACAAAGACATTTTTTTATGAACTTCGGTAATTTAATGGGATTTAAAAGGATTGTAAATACTTGAGGGTATTTAAAAAAATTTCCAGGCGTTTCCATGGGCTTTAAAAAGCTTTAAGGGCTTTCAAAAGATATCGAAGGATTCGAAATATTTTAGGAAATTTTAAAAGATTCCCAGAATTTTTGTATTTACTTAAGTAATTTGAATGCTTTTAAAGACTGAAATATTTTTAATTTTATTTAATTTTATTTATTTAAATTATTCCAAGGCATTTTCAAGAGATTGAAATGATTTCAAGGTATTTCTAAGGATTTTAATCATTTTAAGGGATTTTAATATTTAATATTTTTGCAATTCATTTAGAATTTGGCTTGAATTCATATTAATTTATCCCAAATCCTTTTAAATTCTTTAGAATCCTTCTAAATTCAGTCAAGTCTGCCCAATTCAATTAATTTTGTATAAATTCTATCTAATTCTTCTTATTTCTTTTAAATTTATCTAAATTCCCTGAAAATTTATTGTAATCAATAAAGGTTTCTTCGATTCGTAAAATTGTTCCAATTCATTTGAATTATTTTAAATTTAACTCGAATTGCTTTGTAGTCATTACTTACTTCTTCTGTTAGCAATTATTAGGGTTTCAAAGATTTAAAGAGATTTGAATTTTTTGGGGAATTCGCACTGAATTCTTTCGACTTCTCTGGCTTTTTTCATTTACTTGAATTCTTCTAAATTCACTCAATTCTATTTAATTCAGTGATTTTTTGTTGAATTTTCAAAAGTTTTTATTCCATTGATCCTGATTCTTAGGCATTTTATCAAATTCTTTAAATTCCTTTAAATTTTTCTAAGCTTATTTCTAAACTACTGAAATTAATGAAGTTCTATCATATTTTTAAATTGCTTCAATTTTTGTTAATTCACCTTGAATTTGTATGCATTTCAACAAATTCTTCTTTTTTATCTTAAATTCCTTCAAATTCATTCCAGTTTTACTTTTTATTTTTAACGTTTTTTCCAATGAATTTATATTATTTTGAATATATATTGAATTTTTTTGGAATCTTCTAAATTTATCCTGAATTTGTTATCCTTTAAGCGCGAAAAAAGTACCCTATGAGCTTGACGAAAAATATCCCTTTGTACCTATATTTTATCCCATAAAGACTGTGAGGCGTGTATTTAAGACGAAGAGACCAATTTTTGTATTAAAAAAATTTAATTTTCTATCCAGAAATTTTCTACAAAGAAAAATGAATTTCCAATCCAAAAGGACAAATTTTCTATAAAAAAACAAGCGATTTTTGAACAAAATAATCAAGTTTCAACCAGATAAATGAATTTTTAAGCTTTATTTTTTTTTAAACTGCTGCAATATTTTTTTCTACCTAATTACCCTGTGATAATAAATATTTATTTAAAAAATGCAACTTTTCAGTCGTATGGATAGTGCTAATTCAATGAATGACATTACTCTAAAAGAAGAAGAAGAAGAGGAAGAAGAAGACACTGAAAGTTATATAATTGGAATTTAAAACGAAATTTTTTGTCCATCGTAATGATTCGTAAGTAATTTATATTTTCCACGATATTTCCAAATAATTGGGTTTTAATATAAATAAATAATATTAATTTCGAGACGTATTCAGATGTAAAAGAGAAATTATTTCGTTTCAGTAAGATGGATATGGACTTTAGGAACAACACTGAAGATATTTTAATCCTAAGATAGATTATTTTCAGTCTTGTAAAATAGACTTAAGTTTTATACAAAGAGATCAAAATATTATGAAATATAAAACAAAAATTTTCTGATATTACAATATGTATTATACTAAAATTTAATAGGATTTTTTATTTTATTACTCGTTATATTATTTGCTCACAAATATTACGAGATATGTTTAAAATTTTCGAATATATGGATATGCTTTTCTTTTTACGAAAAAATAAAAATCTTGTTGAGGAAGTATTATATTTAGCAGTTTTCATTTCAGCAAGTGAATTTTTTAAATTTATATTTTTACACTAATTATATTAATTGTAGGTTTTTTAATTTAATTTAAAAATATTAGGAATGGCATTGACGGAAAACTTTTTCTATTTTTTTGAAAGATTTCGAAGAAGATCGCAGATTATAATAAACAAATGATTGTGGAACTAATATGAAGGTATGTTTAATTAATTATACAATTTTTATGGCAAACTTTTTTTTTTAAATGATTAAAAAGGTATTCTTCCCAGAAAACTTGGAATTGTCAGGGAATTTTTATTTGTCTGGAAAATCTGGAAATGGCAGTCAATTTTTTTTAAAGCCAGAGAATTTTTTCGAGTCTGCTTAATTTTTTTGTGAACGTATTTTTTTTAGTGTATTAAACTATTTTGTTAAAATTCAGTTTTTTTCGTAAAATAAATCTTTGCAACTAAAAATTAACCTGTTCCTTTTTTCTTAAATTGAATTTAATTGTTTTTCATTGCAAATTAGGGTCTGTTTTGTTAAAATAACTACTACATTTTTCTTTCAGAATTCATCTTTTTGGATTGAAGATTTAATTACTTGCTTGAAAGTTACATTTTTGCTACAAATTTATTTTTAAATTTAAAGGTTCATAATTTTAATTAAACTTAACTAATTAAAAAATTCATCTTCTGGCTTAAAAAAAATATCTATTTTGTTGAATATTCGTTTTCTCTTCAGCTAAAAATTATTTTTTTTTACTAAAAATTTAACTATTCCAGGTACATCTTTAAATGGTTTGTTGAAAACTTGTGTTTTTTTGTTAAAAATTATTTTTTTTCTAAAAATGCGAATTCAAGTTTTGCTGGAAAAATTATATTTTTTACTTGAAAATTTGACTTTTTTGGTAGAAATTAATCTCTTTGTTGAAAATTCTATGATTCTAGATTCTAGGCTCATAATTTTAATTTAAAATTTATATTGTTGGATTAAAATTCAACTATTCCAGTTAAAGATTCACAATTTTAGTTGAAAATTCATCAATTTGTTTGAACATATAAAAAAAATTAGTTTTGTTTTTGTTGAAAATTAGTTTCATTAACCAGAAAATGCAACTATTCCAATAGAAAATTACATTAGTTTATTTTAAAACTTATTTCTTTAGTTAAAAATTAATTTTTTAACTAAAAATTTAACTATTCTATTTCTAATGATTGGTCCGTTTTACTTGAAAATTCAAGTATCTGGTTAAATATTCACCACTGTGATAAAAAAGTATTTTATTTGGCTGCAAATTCGTTCCTTTTTAGTTGAAAATTAATTGTTTAGCTGAATCCAAGTTTTCTAGAAAATTTAAATTTTTAGTTTTTCTCGTTTTTCTCTGTGTTTAAAATTTACTTTTCTAGAAAAAAATTGAACTATTCCAGGTTTGGTTTGTAAATTTATATTTTTAAGTTGAAAATTTATATATTTTATTGAAACTGTATCCTCTTTCGTAGAAAATTTACCTTTAGGGTTGAAAATTGAATTATTTTGTTGAGAATTCATTCTCTTTGGTTGAAAATTTAATTCTTATATTTTTAGTTAAAAAAATATTTTTTTTGTTGAACATTTATTTTTTTAACATTTCAAATATTCTAATTACTTTGTTTAAATTTATGTTTTGTAATTGAAAATTAATTGTTTTCAACTGAAAATTTAACCCGTACATGCTTGGATCAAGATTTATTTTCTTAAGTTGAAAATTCAAATATTTGGTTTAATATTCATGTATTTTAATGAAAATTCGAATTTATAGTGACTAATTCCTCTTTTTGTTGAAAATTACTTTAAAAATTTAAACATTTGATTTAACATTAATGAAATTTGTTAAAAATTCGTCCATGTTGGTAGAAAATTCATTTTATTGGTCAAAAATTGATCTTTTAATTTAAAAATTATTTATGTCTTATTTAGAATTAGTTTTAAAATAAAAATGTAACTGTTCCATTTTTAAAATGGAACTTTTGTAAAATTTGGAAAAAAATGGAAATTTTTTTTTATAAAATGCAACTGTTCCATTTTTTGTCGAAATGTATCTTTTTTATAAAATTTTATTTTTGTTGTAACTTCATATTTTTTATTAAAAATTAATTTCTGTGGTTGAGAATTTAACTACTCGGTTGAAAATTCGTATCTTTTTTGGTTGAAAATTTATTTTACTAAATGAAAATCTAAGTATTTTATTTTTTGTCGAAAATTGATCTTGACAGTAGAAAATTCATGTATTTGGTTAAAAATAATTTTTTTTTTTAGTTGAAAATTCACTTAAACTATTCCATTTTTTGTGGAAAAGTTACCTTCTTTCATAAAAATGTAATCTTTATAATAAAAACATTTTCTGGTTTGTAGAAAATTTTACTATTAAAATTTTTTAAGAATTCATTTATTTCATTGAAAAAAAAATTCGTTTTGGTTTGTAAATTTCACAACTTCTTAAAAAATTCATATATTTCGTTGAAAGTTTATCACTATCATTAAAAAAATAATTTCTTTGGCTGAAAATTCATTTCTTTTGAGTTAAAAATTAATTTTTTAAACTGAAAATGTAACTTTTCCATTTTTGTATGAATGTATATATTTTTAGTTGAACTACATTTTTGGTTCAGAATTCATCTTTTTGGAATGAATATTGAATTACTTGATTGAAAGTTACATTTTTGCTAGAAATTTATTTTTGTTTATTAAAGACTCATAATTTTAATTTAACATTCATTTTCTGGGTTAAAAAATTAGCTATTTTGTTGAATATTCTTTTTTTCTTTGACTGAAAATTAATTTTTTCACTACAAATTTAACTATTCTAGATGCAACAAACTAGTTTGTTGAAGATTTTTTTCTTGAGTTTTTGTTGTTGTTAAAAATTGTTTTTTTTACTGAACATGTGAATTCAAGTTTTGGTTAAATAATTATATTTCTTAGATGTAAGTTTGACTTTTTGGTAGAAATTAATCTTCAAGGTTGAAAATTTGACTTTTTGGTAGAAATGAATCTTCTGCGTTGAAAATGAATCTTTTCGTTGAAAATTAAATGATTTTAGTTTATAGATTCTAGACTCATCATTTTAACTGAAAGTTTATCTTGTTGGATTCAAATTCAGCTGTTTTAGTTAAAGATTCACATTTTTAGTTAAAAATTCATCACTTTGTTTTAAAATATAGTCATTTAAAAAAATTTATTTTTATTTTTGTTGAAAATCAATTTTTTTTCCTGAAAATGTAACTACTACATTTTTGCTTGAAAATCAATCTTTTTTACGTAAAAATTCATTTTTTGTTTGAAATCTTTTTTTTTTGACGAAAACTCAATTATTTGGGTTGAAAATTTATCTTTTTGATTGAAAATTCAAATAATAACTTTAAAATTACTTTTTTTTTTGGTTGAAGATTTATCATTTAAGTTAAAAAATAAGTTTTTTGCTTAAAAATTCAACTATTTTATTGAAAATTTATTTTTCTCTTGCTAAAAATTAATTTTTTGTTGTTGAAAATGTGACTGTTCAGGTTTTGCTTTAAAATTTATATTTTTAGTTGAAAACTCATTTATTTTCGCTTTAAAATTCAGCAGTTTTGTTGGAAAATATCTTTTTTTTTAAATGGATATTTTTAAGTTAAAAAATTAACTTTTTTGTAGGCATTTAATTTTTTAAGCTTGGAATGCCGAAATCTTTTAAGAAATTTTTTTTGTCAGTCAGAAAATCTGTTTTGATTAAAAATTCAGTTCTTTTGTTTAAAATTCCTCTTTTTGGTTTGAAAATTAATCTCTCAGGGTTACTACAAGACCTGGAAGATCTAGAAAAATCGTGGAATTTTTAAAAAGTGTTTAATTAAGATGGGAAAGTCATGGTATTTAAAGAAAATGACTGGAAAACCTGGAAAAGTCATGGAATTTTGAAAAAATGACTATAACTTTTTTAGTCGTCTCAATTTTAAAGTCTTAATAATTTAGTATTTTATAGCGAATTATATATTTTTCAATTGTTAATGAAAACTTAAGGAAAAGGCAAGTATCAGACAAAGAGTAGGAATTAATTTTGCAAAAGAAACTCGTGAACTGGTTAAATTTGGATAAATTGTAATCTATAAAATTTATCCAAATTTAACCAGTTTACAGGTTTTAAACAAAAAATTGAATTTTCTCCTAAAAAAGATTGATTGTCAAGCAAAAATGTAATAGTTATATTTGCAGAAAAAATTGATTTTCAACAAAAGTAAAAATAATTTTTTTAAATAGCTAATTTCCAACAAAAAGATGAATTTTCAACCCAGAATATTATTTTCTACCAAAAAGTCAAATTTTCAACCTTAAAGATTAACTTCTACAAAAAAGTCAAATTTTTAACTAAAAAATATAATTTTTCAACACAAAACATGAATTTTTAACCAGGTACTTGAATTTTGAAGTAAAACGGACGAATCATCAGAAACAGAAAAGTTAAATTTTCAGTTAAAAAATTAATGTTTAACCACAGAAATGAGTTTTTAAATAAACTAATGTAATTTGCATTTTCCGTTTAAAAAACTAATTTTCAACAAAAACAAAACTTATTTTCAAAAAATTAGTTATATTTTCAAACAAAGTGATGAATTTTCAACTAAAATTGTGAATTTTTAACTGGAATAGTTGAATTTTAATCCAACAATATAAATTTTAAATTAAAATTATGAGTCTAGAATCTAGAATCATTGAATTTTCAACAAAAAGATTAATTTCCATCAAAGAAGTCAAATTTTCAAGTAAAAAATATGATTTTTCAAGCAAAACTTGAATTTGCATTTTTAGTAAAAAAATAATTTTCAACAAAAAAACACAAGATTTCAACAAACTAGTTAAAGTTGTGTCTGGAATAGTTAAATTTTTAGTAAAAAAAAATAATTTTCAGCTAAACTTGAAAACGAATATTCAACAAAATAGCTATATTTTTTACCCAGAAGATCAATTTTTCAGTTACTTAAGTTCAATTAAAATGATGAACCTTTAAAATAAAAAATAAATTTGTAGCAAAAATGTGACTTTCAACGAAGTAATTAAATCTTCATTCCAAAAAGATGAATTCTGAAAGAAAAATGTAGTAGTTGATATTTTAACAAAAACAGACCCTAATTTGTAATGAAAAACAATTAAATTAAATTTAAAAAAAAGATTTGTTAACAAAATACATGAACTTTCAAACAGATACTTAATTTTAAAGTCTTAATAATTTAGTATTTTATAGCGAATTATATATTTGAAAATTGTAAAAGAAAACTTAAGGAAAAGGCAAGTATCAGACAAAGAGTAGGAATTAATTTTGCAAAAGAAATCGTGAACTGGTTAAATTTAGATAAATTTTAATATATAAAATTTTGTTAGTTCTTGCGATCTAAAAGTTCTATTTTAATTTTTTTTAAAGTTCAGAGTTTTTCAGATTACTATTTATTTCAAAAAAATATCAAATATAAATTTTCAAAAAATATGATTATGATTACAGAATGCTTTTTTAATTCAATAAAACTTATTGATAAACCATTATCATTGCATTTTAATTTGTTACAATTTAATTTAAGTCGCTGAATTAAAAAAATTAGATATGGATATTTTTCAAAATTACACTTGGAATACCTGAAAAATTTCATGGAATTTTGTAACCAGACTATTGAGTCTGTTTTGGTTGAGGATTCAAATATTTTGTTAAAAATTGTTATTTTTTGATTAAATTTAACTACTTTTGATTTAAAATTAAAATATTTTTTGGTGAAAATATCTTCGATAATTCATTTTTTTAATATTCATCTCTGTAGTTGAAAATTTAACTATTTTATTAAAAATTCCTTTTTTGCTTACAAATAAATTATTTTGAAAATTTAATTATTCGATTTTTAGCTTTAAATTCAACTTTTTTCATTTTAAAACTCTACTATTTAATTGAAATCTGTACTATTATGTACAAAATTCTTTTTCTTGTGATTCAAAAAATATTTTTAACTTAAAATTAATATCTTTTAGTTTAAAATTCAATGATTTTAGTTTCTAGATTCTAGACTCATTATTTTAATTTAAAGTTTATCTTGTTCAACTGTTTTAGTTGCAGATTAACAATTTTATTTGTAAATTCATCCCTTTGTTTGAAAATATAGATATTTAAAAAAAATTATTTTTACTTTTGTTGAAAATCAATTTTTTTCTGAAATTGTGACTATTTTTTCTTGAAAATCAATCTTCTTTTGAGTGAAAATTCAATTTTTTTCAAAACTTTTTCAAATCAAAATTCAATGATTTGGGATGAGAATTAATCTTTTTGGTTGTAAAATTAAATAATAGGTTAAAAAATAATTTTTTTTTTTGGTTGAAGATTCATCATTTAAATAAAAAAATAAGTTTTTTGCTTGAAAATTCAACTACTTCATTGAAAATTTATTTTTCTTTTGCTAAAAATTAATTTTTTGTTGTTGAAAATATAGCTGTTCAGGTTTTGCTTTAAAAGTTATATTTGTAGTTGAAAACTCATTTATTTTCGCATTAAAATTTAGCAGTTTTGTTAGAAAATAACTTTTTTTTAAATGGATATTCTTGGCTTGAAAAATAAACTTTTTTGTAGGCATTTCATTTTTTAAGCTTGGCAATTTAAAATTTTTAAAGAAATTTTTTTTTATTAATTAGAAAATCTTTCTTGATTAAAAATTCAGTTCTTTAGTTCAAAACTCCTCTTCTTGGTTTCAAAATTAATCTCTGGGTTGCTACCAGATTGAAAATCCTTGAAGGCATGTAATTTTGAAAAAATGACGAACTTCTTTAGTCGTTTCTATTTTAAAGTCTTAAAAAATGTAGTATTTTATAGCTAATTATATGTTTGAAAATTGTAAAAGATAACTTAAGGAAAAGACAAGTATCAGACAAAGAGTGGGAATTAATTTTGTTAAAATAAACTCGTAAACTGATTAAATTTTAATATATAGAATTTTATTAGTTCTTGCGACCTAAAAGTTTAATTTTAATTTTGTGAAAAAGTTCAGACTTTTTAAAAATTACTATTATTCAAAAAAAATATAAATAAAATATAAATTTTCAAAAAATATAATTATGATTACAGAATCCTTTTTTCGCTTTGTTAAAAATACTGTTAGAAATTGTTTTGAATCTAATTGTAATTTGTTACAATTCAATTTAATTGGCTGAATTAAAAAAATTAGACCTGGATATTTTCCAAAATTATACCTGGAAAACCTGGAAAATGTCATGGAATTTTGTAACCAGACTCTTGTAGCAACCCTGAGTCTGTTTTGGTTGAGAATTTAAATATTTTGTTGAAAATTATTATTTTTTGATTGAATTTAACTGCTTTTGATTTGAAATTAAAATATTTTTTGGTGAAAATATCTTCGAGAATTAATTTTTTTAGTATCCATATCTGTAGTTGAAAATTTAACTATTTTATTAAAAATTCCTTTTTTGCTTACAAATAAATTGTTTTGAAAATGTAAATATTTGATTTTTGCCTTTAAATTGATCTTTTTTTATTTGAAAACTCAATTATTTATTTGAAATCTGTACTATTTCGCACAAAATTCTTATTCTCGTGATTCAAGCAATATTTTTAACTTAAAATTGATCTCTTTTAGTTGAATTTTTATGTATTTTGTTAAAAAATCGTCTTACATAATTTGTGGATGGCCCCGCATAAAAATCCTAAAAATTAAAAGAAAGAAAAGTTAGAAAAAGAAAAAAAATTCACACAAGAGGAATTAAAAAGAAGATTTTAAGACTTTACTTTTTTTTACTTTTTATAAAATAAATTTATTAATAAAAATTCTTTTTCCACCAATATTATTGATCTTACAGGTACAAGTTTATTTTTATATCCGAAAAAAATAACGGTCCGGAAAAATAATAAATTGGTCAGGGAAAGTCAGGGTAAGTCAGGGTTAAAATATAGGATTTTGTAGCAACTCTCTGAATTTAATTTCCTAAATTTGTATTTTTTTCAGAAGTGTGGATACAAGGGAAGACAAAGAAAGTAGAATTATTATAAAGGAAAAAGTAGATTTAGACGCTTCTGAATTGCCACAAGAAGAAAATCCTAAAAATGGAGAAGAAGAAACGAGGAAAAAATTACTCGGTAAATTGAGAATTGAAAATAATTTATATCAAAAATGTTATCGTGCTAAGAAAAACGAAAAAGAAAAGCTTTTTAAATGGGAGGTAAGCCCTTGTAATCCAACAGTGAAAGAAATAATGAGACGTTTTTTAAATGAAACTGAAGAGGAAACGGAAGAATTGACACGTGATTGGGCAAGATTTCGAAGGAAAATATTTCAAGCACGTTATCGTGCTCGTATAAATGGGAAAATATTTCAAGCACGTTATCGTGCTCGTATAAATGGGAAAATATTTCAAGCACCTTATCGTGCTCGTATAAATGGACGGCTTAACTTGGAAATGGAAAAAATGCTGCAAATTAATGCAGGAAAAAAATGTCCAGAATTGTAATGGATTAGGAAGAGGTATTAAAAAATAGGTGTCTGAAACGTGGACTTGCAAAACCATTCTCCAGCGACACTGTATCGCAAAGGTAAGATTGAATATTATAATATACATAAATTTTATTTTTTGTTTGAAAATTTAACAATTTTCTTTTAAAAACATTAAAATTTAATCACAAATACGTACATTTTTTTAAACCAAATAGTGTAATATTTTAGCCAAAAAGACTAATTTTTTATAAGACAATTGAATTTTCAACTCATAACTTTTCTTCAAAGAAAAAATATTTTAAATCCAAAAGGACGAATTTGCTGTAAAAAGATGATTTTTCAACCAAATACTTTAAGTTTCAATCAAATAAAAGATTTTTTTTTAACAAAGTAGTTCAACTTTCGACCAAATAGCTGAATTTTCCACAAAATTGTAGAACATAGTATCAACAAATCTTTGATAAGCAAAAGCTTTATTTTTAAAAAAATGATGTAATATTTCCCCCCCTGATAAATCAGTTTTAATAAATATTTATTTAAAAAACGCAAATTTTCAGTCGTATAATTGGAATTTAAAATGAAATGTTTTGTCCATCGTAATTATTCGTGAGTAATTTATATTTTTTACTATATTTCCAAATAATTGGCGTTTAATATAAATATATAATATTAATTTCGAAACGTATTTAGATGTACAAAAAAATTATTTCGTTTCAGTAGGATGAATATGGACTTTAGGAACAACACTGAAGTTAAAAAATTCCCTAATTATATTACAATCTGTGTGCTATTAAAATTTAATAGGATTTTTTATTTTATTATTCGTTTTATTATTTACTGACAATTATTCGGGTGATATGTTTAAAATTTCCGATAACATGTAAGTTTTAAAAAAATTTAATTTGAAAATATTATGAATGGCATTGACGAAAAACAGTGACGTAAAACTTTTTCTATTTTTTTGAAAGATTTCGAAAAAAATCGCGGGATCACAATAAACAAATGATTGTGGAACTATTATGAAGGTATGTTCAATTATTTATCCATTTTTTATACTAACTTTTTTTCTAAACGAATTAAAAAGGTATTTTCCCCAGCAATTTTTTTTAAGCCAGGGAATTTTTTCAAGATTCTACTTAAGTTTTTAAAAAATTGCAATATTAACTTATAGATGAATTCTCAACAAAATAATTCAATTATAAACGGAAAAGATAAATTTTATTTAAAAAAAGATACAGTTTTAATAAAAAATATAAATTTTTAACTAAAAAAGATAAAATTACAAACCAGAAATAGAATAGTTTTTCAGCAAAATGAATTAATTTCCAACTAAAAAGAAATGAATGTTCAGTTTGTATGAATTTTCAATCAAAAATATGAATTTTTAAACCAATAGTAGAAGTTTCAGCCCTAAAGATGAATTTTTCTATAAAAAAACAATTAATTTTTAACTAATTATATATTTTTTTAATCAAAAAACTAAATTCTTAACAAGAAATACAATAAGTTAAATTTTCTACCAAAAATAAAATACTTTAATTTTTATTTAGTAAAGTAAATTTTTAACCAAAAAAGAAACAAACTTTAAATCAATTCTCAACCAAAAAAATGAATTTTAAACTAAAAGAGATACAGTTTTAATAAAATATATAAATTTTCAACTAAAGTTTGCAGTTAGAAAAGTAAATATAAAAACAAAACAAAAACAAAAAATAAAGCGAGTTTTCTGCAAAATAAATTAATTTTTAACTAAAAATATAAATTTCAAAGGAAAACTGAAATAGTTTCATCTTCAGTTGAAAAAATTAATTTTCAGTTTTTATGAATTTTCAATAAAAAATATTAATTTTTAAACCAATAGTAGAACTTTCAACCCTAAAGGTGAATTTTTCTATAAAAAAACAATTAATTTTTAACTAAATATGTATTTTTTTAAATCAAAGAACTAAATTCTTAACAAGAAATACAATAGTTAAATTTTCTACAAAAAAGAACATTTTTTACAGAAAAATATTAAATTTTTATAAAAAAAAGTTCAGTTTTGCACGAAAAATGAAATAATCACAGTGAATTTTCAAATAAAATGATAAATTGTCAACTAAAAAACTTAATTTTTTACAAAAAAAATATTAAAATTTTTAGTTAGCAAAATCAACTTTCAACCAAAAAAGAACAAATTTTCAATGAATTCTCAACCAAAAAAATGAATTCTTAACTAAAAAAGATACAGTTTTAATAAATTATATAAATTTTCAACTAAAAAATATTAATGTACAAAGAAAACCTAGAATAGTTCAATTTGCAGTTAGAAAAGCAATTTAAAAAAAACTGAAAGCAAAATTAATTTATTTTCAACTAAAAATATAAATTTTAAAGGAAAACTGGAATATTTACATCTTCAGTTAAAAAATTAATTTTCAAATAAAAAGAAACGAATTTTCAGTTTTTATGAATTTTCAACCAAAAATATGAATTTTTAAACCAATAGTAGAACTTTCAGCCGTAAAGATGAATTTTTCTATAAAAAGACAAATAATTTTTAACTAAATATATATTTTTTTAATCAAAGAACTAAATTCTTAACAAGAAATACAATAGTTAAATTGTCTAAAAAACAGAACATTTTTTAACTTTAATTATAATACATTATTA
>JAAAKG020134434.1:3523-13843 GCA_010014905.2 Druon quercuslanigerum | reverse complement strand
CTTAGGCAAATTTCCCCTACTTCTTTTTTTCTCATTTTTGCCAACCGAGTTTTTTCTATTTAAACCCCCATGTTAATTTTTAACACCCGAGGTTACGTTTTTATGTTGACCAATAAAAGAAAAAAAATAGAAAATTTATTTTTCCGCTACACGCGGCAATTCGAAAGTCGAATTTTTACAGGTCTAGATTTGGACAGCCTAAAAAGGATACTTAAAAAACTAGTACTTAAAATATGCACTCACTTCTCGCAGGTTATCTTCTGAACAAATCAAGACAGACAAATTGATAAAAAACGGTTGAAAATTGTATTGTATTCCGCGGGAAATGAGCCTTTCCTAAAGTATTTTAGATAAATATAGACTGAGTTAGTGAGTGTGAAATCCCGGTCTAATTTCTGATTTTAATCAATTTTCTTGATTCAACTCTAATTCCTGAAAAAATGTAGGTAAATAATGGAAAAAATGTTTAGTCACGAAAAATGAAATTGGAATCCTCTTTTATAAAACGAGCTCAAAAATTTTTTAAAATTCTACTAGGATTAAAATTATTGTTAAAACTGTAAATGTTTGAGCAAGATAAAAGTGTCTTGCCCACGTATTTGCATTTTGAATTCGATTTTTAATGATAAATTGAGAACCAGTAAACATTATTGCAGCTTTTTCCGGCTGATTTTTTTATGTTCCGGCAGTTAAATTTGAAGCAGGAAAATAAACAAAAATAAGAAATAAGACTGGCCTTTCTTACTCACTAATTTAGATTCTATTCATAAAAATACTTAGGACCCTTTTGACGACAAATTTAGCAACCTTTCCAATGACAATTTTAGATATAAAAACTCAAATTATTTGTATGAGTCTAAATCTTCACAAAATTCTGTTGTCATTAGTTTCTAAATTTTTGTGTGCGGATTTGCATTCGGGGATTTGTCACCAAGTGGAAATATGAGCTGTATTTTCATGTTGATTTTAATTTCTCATTTCTAAAAAAGCACTTTATTCTAGTATTAGTTGTAAAAAGCCTAATAAATTATGCAAACTAATAAAACGGTTAGAACTTAAATTTTGAAACTTTTAGCCACGATCCATAAATGTAAAAAATAACTTGTGTTGTGGGAATATTTGACTACCTGACTCTATATTTTTGCTTTATCTAATAATTGATCAATTATATCGGCGCGTTTTATATCCCTTAAAGTTTCATTGATTACTGCAGGTTTATTTTAACTTGTGAAAAAGGCCTTCCCTGTTATGATCGGTCTCACCTTTTTAATTTCAAGTATCAAAGATCAATGAACTGTCATAATTGGTCAAACATTTTGTAGACATTATGGAAAATTCAAGTCTATTTCTGGAATAATAATTTCCTGAACTTTGTCTCTGGCTTTTTTAGAATGTTCTATATAGTTTCTAAAGCTGAACTACTGAAGATTCATGAAATAAGTTACTTTAGTGAAAATATGCCTTTTTAATACTTGCTAAAATATTCTAGAATGTTTTTAAATGTTCCTAAATTCTTTAGATTATTTATATCAATCAGTCATTTGGCCATATACAAACTGATGAAAACGCTATAATGCAATATTCCAGGAATTATTTATCCTTTCTAGAATATTCAAGGATATTTTCGATTTCTCCGAAATTCTCTAGATTGTTTTAAAATTATGCTGGCATATTTTTTGATGTTCTAGGATATTATGGAAAGTTTAATAATGTTCTAGAATCTTCTAAAATGTTCTAGAATATTGTTTACTGTGATTGAATGTCGTAGAATGGTAAAAATTATATAGAATATTCTGGAATTATGAAATATATTCCAAAAATTGCGAAACTGTTCTAGAACATCTAAAATCGAACAAATTTTAACATCGAGAAATTCGTTTTTTTTTTCTTAAAATAATTAATGAATTAATTATTTTAACTATAATTAATGCTTCAGAATGTTCTTAAAAATATTATTTATGGTCAAGTTGCTTGAAAACTTAAAATTCGATATTTTTACATGTAGATTTAGACTTTTAGCTACATTGTTCAATCGATTCCGAGTAGCAAAAGACAGTTGGGTCAGACAATCACAATCAAGAAAGTTGTTTAGCTGTTGTTAGAGCTAAAAAGCTAAAAACTTTTACGAGGTTTATAGGTACATAAATTTTGTACACATAAAATGAAAAAAATAGATTTTTATACAAATTTATATATACTAGGATGATATGATTATCTACAAATGTTGAATAAGCTGAATCTAATTTCGTCGCCTGATAGTAAAAGTCCATTTCTACTTAAGTTTACATTTTAATGTCACAAAATTAGATTTATGCTCTTTTTTTGAACCCATCATTTTGCGGTATTATTAAGTGCTATTGTTGTATTAATATTAGGCACTAACGAATTAAGTAACTGGTCTTACCAATTGTCGGGCAACTAACAGTGATCGCTGAAAAAAGTAGAAATTAATATGTCTTTTATAATCACTAAAAATCAATCATTCATGGCTTATAAGAAAAAGTATGTGCATTTTTGCATAATCTTGTTGATACAGAATTATAAAAACAAATTATTATTAGCAAAGAAAATGAATAAACATTCTGCTGTTCTACCTCAAGAGTCTATCAAGCAACTTGATAAATCGGTAATACCGCCACTATCGTAATTATAAGTGCTCCTTACTCTATCGCGTTAGCACTTGACTGAATTCAATAATGAGTAGATTTAGCAAATGACGTTTAGCAGCTCCTGATGCCACACGGCCAAGCTAATCGGTCGATAAATTTAACACTTAACTACATAGTTCCACGTGTTGTCAACGCATTAAACAGTATTTCTTTACTCGTTGAGCGTGCATTCGCAAAAGCAGCATGTTCCAGTCAACAAGAACGTTTATGTTAATATGTCACCGTTATCGAGCTAATATAATCTCCTTGACACTCTTTCTGCTCTCGCTTTTTATATTTATGATGAACTCTGTCACACCCACCTATTTGATCTTTGTTTCTTTGTTCTATTTGCTGCCATTTCAGAGAATTACCTATGAGGAAAATTATAAAATTTATTTCCTGAGTAAATTCAGTAAAGTGATATTTAAGTCAACGCATTAGTTAAAAATATAGCCTTAATAATTAACTTAAGCATCAAATAATATTTTCTTATTCCATAGGCTTTTTCCAAGACATATAATTGAGCAAGTTATACAACGTTTAGAAATGTTAAAAAAACAGTCTTTTCTAAGCTGAAATTCTGCAAAAATACAGCCAAGCAAAAGACTTTTCGTTTTCTTTTTTAATCTTTACAATGAAAATCTCATACGTTAGCTTAAAATGATCCTAAATATGCCATATTATGTGCAAAAATTAATTATTGCAATTTATCTACTTGCAGGCAAAGAAATTGAGATTGCGTTTAACATAAAAATGTATCCTTAAGTAGTACTTTACTTGCATTGTCAGACTTAAAGTCATTTAAATTTTAAGACTACTTCAGCATTCAACTTAAATTTCGCCTTCATTGGAAATTAAAATTGAAGGCGGAAGAAAGAAAATGATGGAAAAAGTTAGTAACATTAAATATGCCTTAGGTAATTTAGGAATGGATAATTTAAAATTTCCGGTAATGTTCCGCTTTTCTCCCGGTCAATTTATCATGTTTCTGCTTTAATAAAATAATTAATTATTTCCAAACTGATAAAAGCTCAATAGTTTACTTCAATATATAAAATTAGCTTCAGGTGTAATGTATCTATTTTAATGGAATTCATAAAAAAATTCTCTTCATGCTCATTTTCAAGCCATCTTACGCTTCTCATAAAAGTAAAAAAAAAGTCCAGTCGTAGTAATTGAGGAGTGTTCATTCTACGCTAATATAATCAAATGATATATCTCGATTTTACATATAGTTAAATTTTTCTTCGATGATAGATGAACCTGTTTTATAAGAGTTTCATTTTCAATATACAAAACACGACAAGGATCTACAAAATTACTTAAGATTCCATCTACGATATTTTTGTATTCGTAATTTAAAAATGTTAATTCGGCGATAATAGCATCAGATGGTATATCCTGACTTTACAAAAGTTAAATCTCTTCAGTGATGAACAAAATTGTTTTTTCCACTTCGTTCTTTTTCATGTACAATAGACGAATACTTTCTAAAAAAAATTAACTTCGGCTCTTTATCTACGATACCATCGAAAAAAATCATCCGGTTTTAGTAATTGAGGATGAGAATTCGACCATAATAGTATCAAATGATATATCTCGACTGAAAAATCTGATATCTCTTCGATAATAGATCTTCTACAAATTGTTCTTGCACGCATTTTATTTAGAAAAAGTTAAACTATAAAAATTTTATTTTGGCATAAGATTTAAATCACTCAAAGAAATTGCATCAAACTGCTGTTTTCGTTTCAACGCAAAGAGTTTGGAAAATTAAGGGAGTGGAAACGGAATGAATCACCGTCAGAGTAGAAGTGAACTGAAATTATTCCGCGGGGAAAAACGGTTTAGGACTTTAAACCGTTTTTCCTCCCAGTCTGAACTCAACCCGCTTTTATCCATAGACCCAAATTTAACATATATTTGCTGGCGCTGGAAATTTGATATCCCATGTTGATATTGTGATTTTCAAGTATTCATTGTCTGCTTTTATTAGATTTTTAGTATAAATTTCGTCATCTTTTATTAAGGAGTTTTATTTTTTTGTTCACTTAGTAGTTAATTATTAATAAAATCAATATAACATCAAGCCTAATATTTCAAATTTTCCTTTATTATGTCACATAAAATTAAATATTTGCTATAAAAATTAAGACCACTCATCTCACTATAAAAAAATGTAATTTACAAAGTTTGCATAATGCCTTTATATATTTGAAAAATAGCCGTGAATTTGATCTGGAGTCTTTTCACTTTATTGGTATTTATATATGAAGGAAATATTTGTAATTTTTTAAATAATGGAGAAACTAACGCTTTCATTCAATCAATTTAATAATAGACATTTTTATTTAAATAAATTATTACGATATCAGAAATTTCATTGATATTGATGTAAAAAAATTCATTTGTTGAGGAATACTATTTTTGATTTTGTAAATACACAAAATTATTTCCAAATTATTTCACAGAAGAAATATTTATGAATTATAATATAAATTTTTTAGATTGTTTGTTATAAATTCATCTGTTTTTAGTTAAAAGTTCAACTAGCTGGTTACAAGTTAAACTGTTTTGTTAAAAAATATATTTTTGGTTTAAGATTCATCATTTCAGTTAAAAATTTGTTATTTTGGTTAAAAATTATTTTTTTTTAATTAAAAATTCACATACTTTGTTACAACATTTTTTTTTAGATATTTATCTTTTTCTTTGAAAGTAAATCTTAGTTTACAAAAGTTTTTCTTTTCGGTTAAAAACTCAAGTATTCCAGTTATATATCTTTAAAATTAAAAATAAAATTATTTGGTTGAAAGTTATGACAGTTCCATACTCCTTAAGTTTTGTTAAAAAATTCATATTTTTTATTCAACATTCACTTTTTTTGGCTAAACATTTTCAATTTAATTTCTGTTTAAAAAATTATTCTTCTTAGATGAAAAATCACATTTGTGGGTAGAAATTGATCTTTTTGGCAAAAAATAAATTATTCTAGTGAAAGATTCATCATTTTAGTTAAAAATTTATATTTCTTGTTAAAAATTCAATTATTCTAATTAAATATTCACAATTTTATGTAAAAGATTTAGTACTGTGTTTGAAAATGTAACTATTTTTTTTAAAGTTAGTTTTTTGTTGAAATATAGTGTGCTTGTTAAAAGTAATATTCTTAACTAAAAATTTAACTACTGCTGATTGAAAATTACAAATCACAAATCCTCGAGAAATTTTTATAATTTTCGCTGAAAAACTGCAAGCAGTATATAACGATATATAATATACATATAATTTGAAGTAATATATAATGTGGGAAAAAATTTGATTGTATCTAAACACCCAAAAAAGAGGGAAATTGAAATAAATTTCAATCCATTTTTAAGCGTATTCGCGTTTATGATGGAAAACCATTTTAATGTATCTTCATTTTTTTATTTAGATGAATTACTACGATTTCAGAAATTTCATTGAGATTGATCTGAAAAAATCACTTGCTGAGGAGAGAATAATTTGAGTTCATGAGCGTTGGTTTTTTGGTGGGACGTAAAAGGGATTTCCATAAGACTACGGGGCAAAACGGGTTGAGTTAAGGCCGCGAGGAGAAACGGTTTAGGCGTCTAACCCGTTTCTCCCCTTAGCGTATTTTAATCCGCTTTTTACCTCTGGCGCTCATTCAAACCGTTGTTACGCTTAAACTTTTCATATTCGCTTTCGCTCCTCTTCTAATTCTACATCACTTTTATTATCGGCCCGTAAGTTGTATAAAATACTTCAATGCTTGTCAGGTGGATATCCAGAATATTTCCTAAAAAGAAGAAAAACTGAAATCCCAATGTCGTAATCTTGTCGTAGGAATTTCCTTAGGAAGAGTAAGCACCATAAACGCGACAAATTTTCATTCCTGTATATCAACGCGGTAAGGAGGTGCGAACACGAATGACGAGATAATCGCGGTGCCATAACAGCGCGATATTATTCGTGAGCGGGTGGATAGTGAAGATGGCATGGCGTGTGGATACAAGCGTGGGAGTGTTGGGCGAGGAGGATGAAGATGCGGCCGTCGTCGAGGTAACGGAAACGATTCCGTCGTTGAGGAAGCCGCACTGTGTGGAACGTCATGCAATTATTCATCGCGTAAGGTTGCTGGTAACAAATCGCCAGTCAAGTGGCAACACCGTCTTCGTCTTCTTCGTCGACGACGACCAAGTCATCGTCTTACTTGTAATTGCGCAACCGACGCACACCACCGCACCGTCAAGACGCCGATTCTGATACCTCCACCTACGCTCACACATGACACCCATGACACTAGACGCGCCACCACAGTAAATTTAGCACTAACGCATCATGCACGCGCGGCCTGACTCGCATTACCCGTGTAGGAAATACGAGAATTTTCACTCCCCTAAACAGTACCGTAACAATTTCACTATTTCCCCTAAAAAAAATTGTGTGTTTGCTTGCTCCAGTGTTAAGTTATTTTTTCAGCTATTTAAAAAAACACAAGATCGGATGAGTATTGAATGTTTCTGTGTTCATTTTCAAACCAAAGTCAGATTCACTTTAAACACAAAACCAGGTTTGTTCTTAACCAGTGTGTGTTAATCTAAATCTTTAAGGTTCACACTTGACCTGCTCTCGCTGTGGTTTCATTGTGCACAGATATCTGGTTCATTTAAAAAGAATGCGATCCATGCCCAACCATCTTTGGTACAATTTCAGGGTTTTTTAAAAACTTTTTTGGGTTAATTTGGAACTGAAGAAGGTTCTCATGAAACCTTACCTGCTGTAATAGACAATGCAGATTTTACCCATAAACGATAGTATCAAAACCGAATAATTCTTTCAAAGAATATTTTTTATCCTAAACTGATCTAATATGGTTGAATTATATACTTTGTACTTCCTTGTGATAGCCAAGTACGTTTGTTGCAATCATTTGGCAGAAATATTTCAATGTTCTAAATTATATACGCTACTGTTTCTAGACAGAAGGCTCCCCTCACGGTTGGGTCTTCTGCTACGCTGTCCAGCTCGGGCTCTTCATTAAAGAGAACCATGTCTTTCACAAGAACGCTTGAGATGAATCGGGCGCGTCATAAACCAAGACATATCTACATACGTAAGTCTTAATGGAGTCGCGAGAGGCGACAGAGTCGTGGAATCTGAATCCCTTGTGACATGCTTCATGGTCGAAATGAGATGCAATAAGGACATCAGTGTGCTAGACAGAATTTCATTTTCATGTCTACATACACAAAGAGGAGGTTTTCTATGTTCTACAGAAATCATTATACTAAATCTGCAACCGTATAATTAGCTCTGCAATAATAGATGTACTAGAGCGTCTGACATGTTCTTCTTCCTTCAGAGTGAAAATCTACTAAACGCACATCAATTCTCATTTTTATTGCTGTAATTCTATAACGCAGTAATGTTTTATCAAATTATTAGTTTTATCTGAAGACATATGTCATCCAACTTACCTCTTTCAAAACTTCGAACAAACCACCAGTTGCATCTCACCGCGTTAAGAAAGGCAACGGTCAGACAAATATCCAATAGAACAATTGAACGATGAACCTGGTGAAAAATTCCTGCGAATCAAAAACAATGTAGAAAATAAAGAACAACTTTATTTTGTCCAGAGGTCCATTCTACTTTACAAATGTTGAATTTAAATTTGCAATAGTTGATAAGTAACTTTTATTTAGTACCTCATTAGGAATTGTTGGTTGAAGTACTCGTACTGCTTCCGGAGGGTCCTGAGAATTCATAAACTGAAGAGACAAGGTAACTTAAGTGTCCGCGAGTCATTAGCCGGGCAAATGGCGTTCCGGTGTCTGGAACACGTGGCATGGATTTCGCAGAGGCGACCAACATGTCATAATCAGCTGGCTGTGAAAGCAGACGGAGAAATGTTCAACCTATTAGGAGAACAACGCGGTCCTCTGTGCTAAGAGAGGGAGGAAGAGCTTGAAAGTAAAAAATAATAAGGGCGAGTGTTTAAAAGAGTTAATTCCCTCACACGAAGATAATTAACTGACAATAATACCTCACTGAATCGAAAAGACTAACCCTCTGTTAAAAAATATGGAGTAAGACTTACAACAAACCTATAAATAGGAGAATTTTCATTATGAAAATAAAACTTCAAATTTTTTTGAAAGATAAATTTACCCTTGGTACGCATATCCATGTGACGAGGAAAGAGAAACACACGCGACAGGTGGCGATATTACCGGAAGTCGCGAAGTCCCCGTTGGCAACCAAGCGAATTTCGCGGTCGCGGGCCCTTCTTATGGGATAGAATATACGCCCAATCGTTGACAGGTTTGCGGTTGTCTTATAATAGCGCAATAGTCCGGCGTAGTGCAGAACTGATACGCTTACCAACTATGCCTATTTATATCACCCAACTACGCGCGAACCGCCAATATACATAAGTTACGAGACGTAAGTACATATTACATAGATTGCAAAGTGCTTCTGGTCTCACGCTTGCACGTTTAGATACCACACAGCTAACCACTGCCGCCACCCTTGTTTATCATTAGGTTCTCGAGCGGAATTTTCAGTTTTCAATTAAGGGAACATTTTTTTATAACTCATGACAGAGTTTTTAAGATTCCGTTATTCTATCTACATTTAATACTTAAATCCGTCATAATACCCATGGCTCGTTATCTTCTATTTTATTAGATCGAAACCGTTACAAATAAAAAAGATCTAAATAAAAAATGGAACAAAAGGTCGAAAACTCATTTGGAAAAATGTTTTCAAAAGAGTACTTAAAATTACTGTTTCATAGAGTCAGCCAGATATTGCTATCACTCTAACTCCCATCATCACACTTCCTCTATGTACCAATATATGTACCAATATATGTACCTATGAACTCAAACATCTTCCACTATTCCATATCCTATATACCCCAACTTTTTTCTTATCTACCCTAGCCTAATTAGCCCTTCCCCAATACTATAGCCCCTTTTCCCTACCCCAATGTACTCTTTTTCTCCTTAGTCCCTCCCCGCAACCTTTTAACAATCTGTTAATTCCCTTTCTACTCTTCACTATTAACTCTCTGCCTTTTTACACTCTGCGAAACATTCCTGTATGCGAATAGCCTTTGCCTCTGCATTTCCCTTTTTGTTATCATCTAGCTCCCTATCTACCCTATCATTCTGTCTTCCTTCTAGAAATATTTTTATGAACCAGGTAATTAATTAAGAAGAAAAGTAAAGTTCTTGCTCAGTAATGAGCATATGGGAGTATAGGAGGAGACGGGAAGGGTTGTTATAAGACCTGAAACAGGTGGAAGACCTGGGAAAGTTAAGAAATTTTGAAGGACACATGGAAATTCTGGAGAAGTCATCAAATTTGTAAGTTTTAATTTTGCGAATTGATGTCAGTTTATTTTTTTTTTCTTAGAAAATAAGTCTATAATTAGAATTGACTGGACTTTCTTAAAAGTAGACTTGAAAAACCTGAAAAGGTCCGAAAATTTTGAAACCCGACTTCTTTACCAACAGTAATTTATGTACATTAGTGTGGTACAAAAAAAGCTTTTCGAGCTACAGGAAAAGTTACGCCCCCCCCCCCCCCCCCCCCCCCCCCCCCCCCCCCCCCACCCCACAACAAACCGCAGCTCTTATCTTCTTCTTTCAAT
>JAAAKG020134433.1:0-13843 GCA_010014905.2 Druon quercuslanigerum | reverse complement strand
ATCTAAAGACTTTACTAGTCAGACACCTCCGATTTAAGTAATTAAAATTATTTTATGTGTACCAACTTATGTAAATAGCTCCTTGTCCAATTCTACGAACGTTCTTACCAGCGATTTGTTAACTTGGCAGAACTTTATAAGATGCGCTATCTCCCATGTATCTCTTATTTAGCATTTTTTTTTTTGTTTCAGTTAGAAATTGAGTTATACCTTTTTCTTTTATTTTGTATAATACACGAATGTTCCGTCTCTTTTTCCAATCTTAAAACTTTTTGCTTTTTTTTTTGCTTTGTCTTAATGACTGCTTTTCACATGTACTCGCCGCTACCATCGCTATGTCTGTCCATTAGTATTACTTTTATTTTTTCTTATAAGACCAGTTCCTGTGTATAATATCATGTTACCCACTAAATGACCTTTTTAGATCGCGGGGAATGTAATGGTTAAATAAATAAATAAATTAATAAATAAATATTGATTTAAAGTTATTCTAACATTGAAACTAGTTTATAAAGTTTTAATCAGACATTTCAAATTGCTTAATAATTAAGGCTTTTGTAATGATATGTTTGAATTTTTAACATTCAAATTTGTAAATTGTTTAACTTTGAACAGATTTAGAATTTAATTGTAAAATAATGATTGTAAAATTTTTAACACTCGAACTGTGTGAATGGATTTACTTAAATTTATATCTAAACCAGACCCATCTCTTTTGTTGATCTGAAGAAAAGAATTCTTTGGCTATATTTTATTGTTCGATTCTTTAAATTGATTCGGACACATTTAAATAAATTAATTGGTCCATATATGTTTTTTCAAATCAAAGAAATAATGATTCAGTTCAAATTAATACTAATTAAATTAAAAATACATTTAGACGAAGAAGATATTGTGCTTGCATTGATATTTATTTCTTTAGCTGGAGGAAATATTTTACGTGAATACTAGAATTAAATAATTCATAACAAATAAACATTTATGTCAATGAAGTTCAATTGAATACTTCAGTAGATTACAGTGATATGTTGTTTCAGTATCCTTTGTTTTTGATTTAAATAAATATTTCTTTAACATTTATGGAGAGAGAAATATGGCTGTCCGCCTTAAGGTTTTCGTGTGACGGTAGCCTCATGGTCATGGCTGTGGACTTCCCACTCGACGGACCTAAGTTCGCTTTCTGAATTTCTTCGAAAAGTCGAAAATTGAAATTGTTTGGATTGGAAAGGACAGAAAAATGTTGAGATCATTTTTTTCGAAATTGGAAAATTCTGTGTACGGCTATCCATAGTACTCAGAAGCACGTACAATTTATCTGACGTTTTTCGAAAAAATCAAAATTGTCAGACTTGTAGCATTTTTAATATCCCAAAAAAGCAAACGAAAATTTACATTTTAAGCTAAACAACGTACGATATGAAAAAAAGACTGGAGCAAGAAAATGTTTCTTTTGGGAAGCCGTACAGTGCTTTTATAACAACTATTTAAATTTTTTCGAAATGTCGAAAGTTCAAATTTGGATAGCACAAAAATAATGAAAAATCAAAAAATTCATTTTGCGGTCGAATTAGGCAATAGGCAAAAAAATGCGCAGGTTCAGATTGAGCACCTTGAAAAAAAATCTACAAATTTTGCATTGATCACTTTTGTATAGGACATGCAGTTTTTGTTTTATTCGAAAAAAGAATTGAAAATAAAAAAAAAATCATTTTTAGAAAAACCTACAACAGAGGACAATTATCATGCTAATTTTTTATAAATAATTTTTTTATAGGACGCGTAGTATTTGCTTTAATCTTGGAAAATAACATTAAAAATAAGAGTTAAATTGTTTGAAATTCGACATATGGTACGAAAAAAAATCAGTAGACAAAAATTGTTCTGCCAAAAAGGATCTACAAATTTATTATTAATAATTTTTATATAGGGCGTGCAGTTGTTTTATTTGTAAAATTAAGATGAAAAACAAGAAAGTAAAATTTTTGGAAAAAAACACAAAGGACGAAAAAGACGATTAGACAAAAGTTCTTTACCAAAAAAATATCTACAATTTCGTCATAAATTCTTGTTATGGAAATATATCAAAAATAAAGAAATTCACTTTTTATAAAAGGAACACAAGCTACAATAACATTCTATTCTACAACATTTTTCGCCTGCATTATATCTACAAATTTGTGTCAAACTGTCTCACGCTAGGACGGGCATTTTTAGTTTTAATCGTTAAAATATTTATTAAAAAAATTATATTTATGAAAAATTGACATAAGTTGCAATAAAATGGCACCTTTTTAAACTATAAAAATAAGACACTGAAAATACTTCTGTTTTAATACCAATGGATATTATGATTTGTAATAATCAAAAGTTTATTGAAATGATATAACATTTTCAAGGTAGCTGACAATAAAAGGTAATGTAAAATAAGAGAAAAGTATTAAAGTATTCAGCAAAAACAAAATTTGTACTTTATTTGGCAATATGTAAATAAGCCGCCCTAGGCCAAAGTGCAGAAATAAATATAGTATACTTTTTTTTAATGATTTTAGGACCGTATCTCAAATGTCCTTTCTAATAAACGTCCTAGTGGACCCGGGTTCAAACAAGGCACGCGAAAAAAAGGTCTTGTCCACCAGACGAGATAAACATTTCTGTAAGTTTATGAGGCCGCTGAATCGGAATTCGGGGTTGGTTTGACTCGATCAGGTCGCATTTTGTTCCAAACATCAAAAAAATGATGAATGTTGGAACATTCATGGAAACACCCAGAAAGGAAGCGGCTATATGTTTTCAGGGACGCTGAGTCCAAATTTAAAGGTCATTCGACTCTGCGCGGTCGAAATCCATTCATAACCTAAAAAAAATTTAAACACTGAGAACTGTTCTCGACATAAATTGTTTGTATCAGCGTCCGGTACATAGAACTTGTTAGCCATTTTTTAAGCATGGCTATCAGTCTGTAGCACAAAATCCTACTGCCTTGGCAGATACTGTGAAGATGTCAAGCCCCGAAAGGAGATGTGTAGAGTGATTCTTTCTCAGATTTGTTGAGGTAATGAACCCAGCGAAGGCGCGCTGCCTTCCAGGTGTGCGGTTTTCGGCGTTTACATCCATTTTTTCAAGGTTGTGAATTAAATGCGACCTCGCCAAATCAAATGACTTTTAAATTTGGACTCAGCGACTCTGAAAACATATAACCTCTTTGCTTTCTGGGTGTTTTCATGAATATTCTAACTTTCATTATTTTTGTGAGGTTAGGAACGAAATGTGACCTGACCGAGTCAAACCAACCCCGGATTCGGATTCAGCGACCTCAAAAACGTAGAAACGTTTATCTCGTCTGGTGGACAAGACCTTTTTTTCGTGTGCCTGTGTTATTATCGTTATATGTACTTACCCCTGACCAGCTCAGTTCGGATTATACTGCTAATGAAGTTTTTTTAAGTGTCCGCTTCCTCGATTTTTACATTATTCTGCTTAGAATTAGCTATGAGATTTTCGTCAGGTTTTGGTACTGCTTTATCTTTGCGTGGTCTCGGTATTGTATTTTCCTTCCTATGTATTTGAACATCTACTATCATATGGTGTTGCTTGCTGTCGGGGTCATCATCGTTATCAGTACGATCCCCTTTGAACCTTTTAAGAGTCAGCCGTCTACAGGTAGCATCTGCACGCTTTGAAATTCTTCCATATCTATTAACGTCGGCGTGGAATCTTTTTTGTACTTCTATCGGATCGGGTCGAGTTGGATTTGGGAATCTAAGATTACTATCTGTTGAATGCCTGTTTCTATTCGGAACCGTCTTGAGTCCATTAGGTAGCCCAAAGAAGTTGACATAATTAAAAGATAACCCAACTTCTGGGGGCGCGGCGCTGGTAGGCAAAAACGTTAACGTTTCCACTATAACAGTGGCTGGGACATTAACCGTTTACTGTTCAGGATTATCCGGGAGACAATGCGGGTGTCCAGGATAGCTCTTCGACTTTAGATAAGAAGGATGCTGCAGATAAAATTTTAATAGATATCGACGTACATGAAGCACTTGAAAACCAAGAACACTCGCAGCTTGTTGCGAAAATCAGTGCTAACAAGGCGAACTACGAGAATGTTAAAAATGCGAAATATAACCCGATAGATAGGACCTATCAGTGCTTAGGATGATGCCATCTTACCACATTATGTCCGATTTAAGTATAAATATAATTGACTTTACTGATGAAAGGGAAAGTATTGCGGTACGATAAGGAGTTGAGAACATCAAGAGTATGAAGGAACTTCAAAACTTCACTCTGGAGACTGAGAAATCGCGTCTTAAAGAAGGAGCGTATTATTGGTTCAAATTTAATTCCCAACAAGTAAAATTCTATAATGAATTCCAAACTGTCTTTGGAAAACATTTTTAAAAGCAGAAAGTACGACTGCGAAATAGCAGAAAATTACCGAATATTCACAACGTAAAGATTAATCTACTATAGCGTATTATCACGAAAAAGACATCAGATTGAACTTTAAGAGCACGATGAAACAAGTATTGGTTGGGTTATGGTCCCGCGCCATGTGTGCGACTTCAGCTTGGAAGGACCATCACAATATTGATGACTTGCTACATGCTCTTTCCGTCTTACAACGTTTGACCAACTAAAGAACCGAACGGATTCGAAGTCAAAAGGAATCGACCAGCCCGAAAAAGAATCCGAGTGCTAATTCATCTACGCAGAAATCAGCAGAAGGTAAAAAGTCTAAAACTGAACCACCTTTAAAAAGTGGTACGAGTGAATTGAAGTGCTATAATAGCTTGAAATTCGGTCATACAATCGAAAGACTGTCCAGAGCCACGTAAAAAATGTTTAATGTTTGTTGTGCAACGGCAGCGGTCACGTGCAGGCAAACTGCAATATCAAGACTGCGAATAAGAAACCGTAAGTGAACCAATCAGTTTCGATTTCGATCCAACGATTCAAAAATATATTAAGAAAGCTTTGGTTGACGGAGTTTTACGTGATTTTTTCTTTGATTGTGCTATTAATAGCATGTGATACTTAGAACATTCTCCATTTCACCAGTGTTCGGTTCCCTCGGATTGTTTCCTAAAATAATAAAGATTTTGTCTTAAAAATTTGGGACATGATAGTGAACATGCTAACGGACGTCCACGGACTCCTTTTCTGTAGGTTAATTTAAAAAAATAAATAAATTTTGCTAAATTTGATGTGTGTGTATTTTGAGGTTATGCGTATTACAATTCTCTTTCTTAATTATTCTTGAGTGCTACCGATAGTATTGGTACGACAGAGACCTATATTACCGGAATTACTGCTGAAAACGGCCCTAACCTCAAAATAGTGCACATGTATAAAGTTTCTATTTAGCACAATAATTTTTTTTCTGTTATCTCTAAAAAAGAGAGTCCGGGTACGTCCGTTACAATATGTGATAGCATCAACGAATTCAGTTATCACATGTCCTTAAAGCTACAGTTATTTTATCAGAAGGACTTAAAATTATACGCTATAAGGTAATATTCCAAGGAATTATTTATTACGCTAGATCTTGTAAATGGTAATAATATTCGGTCTTATAAATGCCCGATTTTACTTTTCAAAATAGATATTAAATATTCTTGAACTACTTAGAGAAAATTGTGTTCTTTTGTATCTAGATAATATCTTGATAGCTGGAAAAGATTGGCCTGATCTAAGAGAAAACTTTTAGTCCTTAAAGCATAGAAAAAAGCGAATCTCGCGATTATTCTTTCTAAATGTACTTTCCTCCAGCAACGAGTACAATATTTAGTATATATGTTTTCAAAGGGTGGAGTCGAGCCGACTGATTCAATGATAAGAGGAATTATTGATATTCCGATCCTGTCTGATGCACATGAGCTTCGAAGATTTTTAGGTCTTGCGGTTTTTTTAAGACGATGAAGACGGTTTATGCACAAGTTTGCATCAAGTGCCGACCCATTTTATGCTTTGTTGTAAGATAGTGAATCTTTTCAATTGAATTTAGAGAGAGAGAGATATCGAGCTATAACATGGTGAAACAGATTTTCTTGTGTAAACTGGTTTTACAGATGCTTTTGTAGGAATTTTCAGACAAGAAATATCACCCGGTCTATGCAATAAGCCGTCGCACAAACGAATCCGAGTAGAGTTATCATTCTAGCAAATTAGATTTGCTTGCAATCGGTTGGGCGGTGCGGCGTATGCGTTTGTTTTTTTTATCAATATTCTGTTCAAGATCATAACCGATTGTCAGGCATTCTTCTTTCGAAGCACAAAAAAGTCCATTGCTCGAAATATTTTCTATAGTTAACCCTGAAGAAGAAATTTCAATTTACCAACACGTAGACGAGAAATTTCCGCGTGAACGTGAAATTTTAATGAAAGCAGTGAGCGAGCGAACAAAGGACAAAAGGAGCAAAGCAAAGGATTATGAATGTCGATACGAAATTTGTCCAAATTATGGCCCAAATAAATTAAAATAAAATAAGGCAACAAAAATTTCTAACTTACAATTTGTTTGATTAAAAACTTGTTTCCCAATCCTAGACGTTTCGGAACAAGTCGTACCTTTTTTAAAAGTTTTAACCTCAATAATTGTATGTTTATATTATATTATTATATTATCGAAGATCAAAAAAGAAAAGGCATAAAAATAAAGAACGATGTCAGTTGGAAATTTTTCCAGTCAAAAAAATATTTTTTCTTAAGTCAATTTTAAATCAATAAAAATGTTTATATTTAAGTTTCAAAAAATTAAAGATACTTTGATCAATTAAGGACTACATTTTTAAAATAAGAAAGGGAACTTTCTCTTAGGTTGGGAAGGACGAACAAAAATTGACAGTGTACAACAGCTTAAATGTCATAGACTTAACGTTTGTATATAATAGGTGTGAAGTCTAATAATTGTGGTGGTCTTTTTTCAATGTTTTGTAAAACTAAATCAGAAACAACTAGAGTTAAAGGGAACCCATAGGACAAGCTGAAACTTGTCTATAAAATTTGTTGGTAAACGAGAAAAAAGTACCAGTAAAGATCTTTCTTGCAGCTATTAGAATTTCATTTTTTGTTATTTTTGTTAAGTTACGACCGTTATTATGATTTTTTCAATGCAATCTAAAGCAAGATCTAGTGGGATGCTTTTAAACATGAACACAACGTCTGAAGAAACTATTGAATGAGTTTTTAGTACAATAATATTTTTTAAACAATCTTTAAGTTTCCAAATATTTTTGACAAACGAACTGGTACTAATAGAAACTGGCTTTAGAATATTTAAAATATACTTTGATAAATTGTAAGTGGAAGAACCAACAGTAGAAACAATTTGTCTCCTTACATTAGGCTTGTGAACTTTAGGAAGAGCATAAGCTTTTGCTATGACATTATTACTTAATCTTTTATTTTCCTATCTAATATCTATGTCATTAAATTTATTTTCGACAGTTGGAACCATACAATTTTTAATTTTAATTTTAGAATGTTTGCTATTGCATGATTATAATCATCTCTATTTGCTGCAACCGTAAAAGTACCTTTATGAGCCCTCACAAAATTTAAATCTTTGTGATTCTTTTGAAAATTTTCAACTGATTGAACAGATTTTCCTTAATTTTTAAATTTATTATTGTGATTTGAGACTTTTAGTAACAATTTTTCGAATATTAAATTTTAAATATGCTTCAATATTTTTTATGGAATTTTCAAATTTTGCAAGCAAAATATTAAATGAGTTTTATTGGCATTTAAAGGAACTCGATATTTGTTACCTAAGCTAAAATTTCTGCGACATCAGGAATTTCAACCGTTGATAAATTCTTAAAATATTTGTTCTATCTAAAATCAGTAATTTCTCTATTAAAGGCTAAAGACCTGCTTTTTAGAAAAACGAACTTTTTGATACAATCATCTAATTTTTACTTTTAAATTTCAGAGACTTAACTCTTATGAATCAAAAAACCTATTCATAGAGTCATCAGATATGACTCTTGAAAACCAATATTTTAAGTAATTGGAAAATCGACCTAATTTTTTAACATTTTTCACAGTGTTAATCTCTAAACGTAGACATTTTGTTAATAATTAAATTTAGTTTTTTGAAATTTTGAAATCAAATTATATATTACATTAGTTAAATCAAATTTACTTAATTTTTTTCAATGTGTGTTGGAAATAAGGCATTATTTCTATACCTCATGAAGAAAGTACGCTGTTCCTTAAGAATAACTAATTTTCTCTAGGTATGAATACATTCTCCAATTTTTTGTCTTGTGACAGCACTGTACCTCTCAAAGATTTAGGATAAATAGTCCATAGTGACCATGTTGAATTGTGTAATGATAAAAAATTAATGATTAAAATCAATCCTTTCTTCGACCGACAATTTTTTTTTAAATTGCGAGATTAATAATATTATTAACTATCTTGATTTGCAAATTATAAAAACTCTAAATGGTGATTTATTAACAAATGGGTACAGAAAACCTTCTTGGTTTGATAGATACTTAAGCTATAATTCTCACAATTTATTTTGTCACAAAATTGGTTTGATAAAAGGTTTCATAGATAGATGCGTTAAATTAAGTGATATCCAATTTACAAAAGAAAGTTTAAAACAATAAAAAAAAATTTGGTGCATAATGACTATCCGCTTTATTTAGTTGATGACATTATTAAAAAACGCACTCATGAGATTTTCAATAACAGTAATAAAACTAATTTTTAAAAAAACAAGTGGAGTGACACAGTAGATTTAATTTAAATTTGACCTTACCCTACATTCAGGGTCTATCTGAACGGTTAAGGAACTCACTTTAAAAAAATATATCTATTTAAATTTAAATGCTCCAAAAAAGATTATAATATTGAAACTGGCCGGAGATTAAAAATCAGAATTCCTGAACACGACAGAGATTGTGAATTTAAAAAATGTAGTCCTTAATTGATTAAAGTCTCTTTAATTTTTTTAGACGTCAATCATTTTTATTGTCTTAACATTGACTTAAGAAAAAAAAATTTAGACTGAAAAAAATTACAGATAACATAGTTCTTTATTTTGATGTCTTTTGGTTCTTACTCTTCGACATTAATCTTATGTTTAATTAATTCAAAAATTAAAAATTCAGGAAAAAATCTAGGAAATTGTTTAATATGATTGATGTTCTCCTTAATATTACTCGTTGTAAAAATAAAACTATTTACGTTAAACCTTTTTGAAAAAGGTGCACATTGTACCAAGTTTTTATTCAAATAAATTCGAAGTTCGAAAAAATCTATGATTTAAAATTCATAAATATTGTCGGTCTAAGAAAGGATTGATTTGATTTCAAATCATTATGCAATAATAAATTATTGTACGTGATTCCTAAAATTGCGAAAAAGCCTGTTTATTCCATACCACGATGTCAAATGTCATACTGGATTGGAACGTACTCTAGGTAAACTGCGTGAATTTTATTACTTTCCTTATATGCGTATACCAGTCAAAGATACCATAGCCACGAGGGTAATCCGAATGTTAGAAGACTTTATTTTAGAGTACGAAGTGCCACTGAAATTGTTCATCAACCGTGGAATATATTTCACATCAGACATCTTCAGAGAGTTCTGAAAAAACATGGAATCCATCATACTCTTCATTCAGCCCGCTACCGACAAGCTAATGGGCTTTTGGAGCGGAAAAGTAAGACGCTGATACCCACGACTCAAGCAAATGTCCGTCATGATAATGGAAATGATTAGGATTATCGTTTAAATGGTACGTAAACCATAACGATATTAAAAAAATTAATCTAACGGATTGTTAGTAATTTGATAAGCGCTTGTCTGTATTAACTTTCAGAACTTATTTTCATGTGTTTCCTTAAGTTTGTGTTTATCTCGAGGTCGAGTGAAACTATTCTAGGATGGCCGATCGTTAAGCATTTAAATTTATTTTTCATTAATCGAAATAAAAGTCCTAATAGGGTAGCGCGATTCATTCATATAGGCGGGGCGCATGCGCATACGGCGGCAAAGAACATGGGATAAGGAGAAAGGACGAGCGAAGTCAGTCGATCAATAGAATCAGAAGAGAACGAACGTGTTGAGCAATCTCTTCGCGTTCCGGTTGATTGGGAAGTCAATTCCGGGCGTTGGACTGTCCCTCACGTACACACGTCTTCTTATACCGCGCTCCTGATTAATCCAGCCTAAATGTTTTATATCTCAAAAACTTTAACTTCAACCGACTTTTCGTAAAGGAACTTTCCATTAATTTTTTTATTTTTATACAGCTATCCAGATAGCAAAGTGCGCGCACGGTGCGTCGCACCACTTGCAAATTTAACGTAGAATCCTAATTAGTTAAATACTCATATTGCTGTTTTTGCTGGGTTTTTTTTTGTATGATATGGAGGGAATACTATGCAGATACTATAAGGGTACGGTAAGCGTATCCCTTCCGTTCATTCGGTCCGCCATGGGAAAAATGTCAAAGGTGCACCTTCAACACTCTTTTTGACTAAATAATAAATCCACAGATCGAAATTAAAAAATCAGATCTGGAGTCGTCTTTCAGGAATTCATCTGAGTATTTCTAAACAAAACTATCAAAATCGGTCAAGAATTGTAGGCTGTACTGGATTATGAACAGTGCATTCCCAATACATCCTACTGTGGGCTGTCGCATTTTGTCCGTAACATATAACTCTGTTACCTGAAACACAAAAATTCAAATTCAATTTATATTGTGAGTGTGGGCCCTAGATGCACTTTTTGATTATTTAAGCATGTACAACATGTGGTACGAAATTAGCAGAAAAATTCCAATCGAAGTATCCATTCAGATAAGAAATAATCGATATGCTTCTCAGCATGTACTCACTTGTCCACGACAGAGAGTTAAAAAAATTGCTAATACCAGATAATTATATAGTAAACAATGCGGATATACTTTAAAGTTGACATTAAATTGGACAATGCGCCCTACACCAAATTTTCGCACATGTCACACTTGCGCCATGAATGCACGTCAGCGATCATGCTATATTCCCCATTACCTTTCTCCCTCAACCAATTTGACTCATTTCCTATATAGACACAACGTAAGTTGTTGATTCACTAGTTTAAATAACAGTAAAATAAAAGTTAACAGATCTGTGCACATGTTTACAAAAATAAAATTATAGGGCATACGTAGCATTAATACAAATTATTGAAAAATTAGCCCAAAGGATGTCGTCAAGCGCCATCGAGTGAACAAAGTTTGCAAATAATTATTCCTTGGTATATGAACTAGATACTTAAGTAAAATAATATCTATAGTGAATAAACAATATAATGTTATTTTTTACAGTGGAGATCCAATGTCTAATCTTAAAGTTGATTTTGCTTCAAAAGAAGAGGCAATACAACACTGTAAAAAGATGGGTTGGGAATGTTACATACAACACCCGGATGAAGATAAACCTAGGCCACGTACGTATGGTACCAACTTCTCTTGGAATAAACGAACTAGAGTATCAACGAAATAGTCTAAGAGTACAATGTAATGTTTCTGTTAGTGAAATAGTCCAAATATGTCGAATATAATAGAGTTAATCTGCTAAAGTGTTAATAGTGAACCTGCTAATGTGTTGATATTTAATCTGCAAAAGATGCATAGTAGGTACTTTAATAATTTTAAGTTATTCATAAAGTATGCTCTTCTACAGTGCTTTACAGATGCATATTTATAATAAAGCGTTTGATTCAATAAATTACTGTCAATTATTAACGCTCTAATTCTGTATTCTCGTAATCAAATGATAATTAGTTTGAAAAACGGTTGGCAAGCCGTTGTAGCTGAACGGCTTCGTTGGCAGTGCAACCTATTTTACATATGTACCAGTTTAAATTATATGTACATCTTATCCGTTTAATAATAGCGCATGTGTTTTAACAGTGCACTTATCACAACCCGCGAAACTGAATAACAAAATACACCCTTTCATAATAAATGTTTATCACCTCTTTATTGTCCTGAATACTTATTTTATTATAATTTACAACTCACTTTAATATAATATTTATTTTGACTAATATTTACTTTACTCAACACCTTAAGATACAGTGATCGACATTTCTTTTATTCTTTTTTGTGTTTCGTTACACTATGATTTCTAATAATTAGTGATTTTTTCGCGCAAGAGGGTTTACTAGAAAGAGGGCGAATTACTACGTACGTAGGACATTCTGAAAATTTTTGGAATGAATAAGTACTGTTAGACATTTTCAGCTTCACTGTTTCGAGAATCTCATTCCAGAAACTCTCAGAGTGACTCATGTACATACCGTGTGCATTCATACTACATGGTTCCTCGCCTAGCCGTTTCTGTTTTCACTAATTATTCCTCCTAGCCATTTCCGATTTTATTAACATTTCCTCACAAAGATTTCCTTTTTCACAGAAATTTCCTCCTAGTACTTTCCGTGTTCACCGATTGCGTGAACACTAAAATTTTGTTTCACTTTTAAATGAAAATTTGTCAATTGTATTAACCATTATATCCGTGATCCGCTGTCTTAACGTAGGTTGGAATACAGTAATGACAAAGTCTTAAACGGACAAGAAGTTTTAAAAGTAACCTTACTTCTCTTTTACCAATCCACTTGTTTAACTAGATTCAAAGCTACAAATTGTACGTTCTGCTACAAAGGGACCCAGCACTGGGACAGGTAGGGAAAATTGCTATGCCGATAACTAATTTTATTTTAGCTCAAGAATATTGTTAGTCAATTTGTAATTTTTCCTTTTAGATACACTGTTTAATAAGAACAAATTTGATTTATTTTGAAAATTTACATACAGAATTCAGAATATGTAGTTTTATCGAAAATATATTTTAGGGCTTTTACTGATGTGATCCAACAATAATGTTCCAATCTTCTTTCCATAATAACATTTTTTAGGTTTGGAGATACATTCCGGAAGTTGCAGAAGGGGGAATAAGTTGACTTAAGTTCGTTCGAGGCAGAAAATGGCAAGCGTGTCATCTTTTTGTTGTCATTTTTTTTCTTGTAGTTTTTTCGCGACCACAGGAAAGAACGGCCATTTGGAAATGGGAAAATTTAAAATTTAGAGGAATTGAAATTGTCTTATTTATAGTTAAACTGGTTCAAAATTAAAAACTTGTAAATTTGAATAATTTTAAATTCAAAGCAAGTGGAATTTGACAATCTAAAATTAAAAAATAAATTTAATCATTCAACGTTGGAGCTTCTGAAATTCTATAGTTTTAAATTATTTTAAAAAACTCACGATATTACTTGACTCTTCTCCTAATCCAACTGTTGTGTTTACTAATGGTACGAATCTACGAATTAGCCGAATTTCCATTCGGCTGTCATGTATTTCCACATCGCACTGTTTTATCTCTCGAGCAGGTTAGTCACGTGACTAGACTAGATTCGACTTGCGACCTTACGTAAAATGCAAGTTGGCCGTTCTTGCACCCAGTCGCTCCTTTGTAGGTTATTTAACGCCATGTGTTAATTTAAAAATACAGAGGAATCACTACTGCCCATGCCAGAGAGTCAGAGATATATGCGTTCTGACACCACTGATTCGGCATCCTGACAAAGGTTTTGGACACGAAGTCATTAAAAAACAGAAGGTATTAAAAAAATACAAATCAAATCGATGAGAAGTCAATTTGTACCCACATTGAAATCCGTGTGAATTCGAGGTCTGCTGAATTGGTATGAATATGGGTGGCGCACGCGGACTTAATTTACCTGTATAAATATTAATTTTAGATGTTAATTTTGTTTGTCTACTGGTCTATATCAATATTATTAAAATATTGATAAATCTTAA
>JAAAKG020134432.1:0-13844 GCA_010014905.2 Druon quercuslanigerum | reverse complement strand
CTTTCTCTACTTATCGACAATCTAATAGACAGAGACCTCTGTCGTAACATCAAACACTGGTATTAGGCCTCTAAAAAAAAATATTCTATCTAAACCTAATTAACTTTCAATTGTATGCTATTTAATTTCAAACGCTTTATGTATAAATGAAACAATTCCATTTTATGCAAATTACGTACATTCAAAGAGTAAATCTAAAAAATCAATTCATTTATAGTTTTATAATTTTAAAAATTCATGATTCTCAATTGCAATTGTTCAAAAATGTAGAACTTTTAATCGCAAAAATTTTTAAAATTGAAGATTTTTTAATTTTAGACATTTAAAATTTAAAATTCTGCAATGTTGATGATTTTATTTGGAATCTTTTTTTTTTTAAGATTTGAATGGAATAATTCGCTTATGACTTCCAAAATGATCCAAATTTGGATATTTTGATTATTTGATTGATTTGATTCAATTTCAAAATTGCTGTAACTTGAGAGATTTACAATTGATAGAAAAATTACAAATATATATATATTTAGGTTATGCGAGTTTTAAGCTTTGGAACCGGAAACTTTAGTTTTGATCTACCAAATCTGTAAAAATTAAAGATTTTTTATTAATAAATTTTTATAACTCATGAGTTCTTAATTCCGAATCTTCAAAATTGAACTGTTTAGAAAGAAACATTTAAAACTTGGAAAACCTGAACAAAAGTTATTTTAAAGAGATACTCAAAATTTTATTCTTTTAACTTTAAACATTAAAAACTAAACACGTGTGTGAATTTTCATTTGTAAACATATTTAAAAATTCTCAGGGTGTATCAAAACCGTTATAGATATTTAAATATTTATTGTGATTCATGATTATTAGTTTTATGTTAGAGTACTTAAAATTGACGCATTTATTTTAATGTCATTAATAGCCAATAAAAAGAAGATATTTAGTTACGCACTTTTTTGTTGCCCTGAATCTTCTATAGCAAATAAGTTGAGGAATAAAATAAAAAAATGAGACATGCAGATTAAAATTTCAATAACAATATTTGTATTTTCCTATATTTCTACGGTCACATAACAATATACCTGAGACTACTTTGTTGGAAAACTGAACAGAATAATGAGAAATCTGAACTCATATAAAGACAAACCCATCCACAAGGAGCCTCAATTATATTTTCATTCCTGGGAGCTTCTGGATATCGAAGGATTCCATGAAATCGTGATGAAAAATAGAATCACTGAAAATCGATAATCTGACGTCTCTGGATAGCGGAAGATCGGCTTCGATTTAAATTATTTAGGCATTTAAAGAAACTCAACCCCTAGAAAGAAGAAGAGGAAAGCCCAAGTCGAGTCACGCGCATTGAAACTGGCCCTCTCGAATTATCGAGAAAACTTCGAGGTAATTAAACTCCCAGAAGAAGCGTAGATAACCCTGGGCTGTACTAGGCCGTAAAAGTTAAAGTGGAAGTCTTGCCGTAAATTAAAGCTCGTCCTCTGGTGGACATAACATCAATTACCCTGCTCTTATTTTATTTTTTATTTGTTTTCGACATTTACGTCTAATGTAAGTATTTACATAAGTTTTAAAGACTCCAGTGAACAGTGGGCTGGACAGCCCCGGGTAGAGGCCCTTATAGTTTTCGTCGGGTGATCGTTCGCTTGTTGGTTTTACTGTTTTTTCATGGGGGGGGGATTAGATAAGGGGGGTAGGAAAACTGTGGAGAATGTGGGAAGAAAATTAGGAGAAGTAATGGTTAATAAGAGGATTAGAAGAAATGCGGGGAAGAGATAGTATGGAATGAGGGAAATTGAGGGGAAATTAGGGGAGGGAAAGCAGAGAAAGTCAAGGGAAATGAGGAAAGGAGGAGTGGGGAAAGCGAGAGGCGAAGGAGAAAGGAAAAGTAGGGAAATGTAGGGGAGGGGAAGTAGATGAAGTAATGGGTAATAAGAGGGTGTGAAGAAATGAGGGAAAACGATAGGAAATTAGCATAGGGAAAGTAGGGAAATAAGGGGAAGAGGAGTAGGTAGAGTGAAGGGTATAGAGGAAGAAGAGGTAGGGAAATTTAGGTTAGGGGAAGTAAGAGAAGTGATAAGAAATGATAGGAAATTAAGGGAGGGAAGAAGTTAGGGAGTATTGTGAGTGGTGGGAGAGTAGGGCACTGGTATTTGAACGACCTAATTAACGTGTTAATAACTGATAGGCCAAATATTTAATTTTGATTCTGCGGTATTAATTATTTATAAAAATAGAACGTACATTCAGTGTGGTCACTTAAATCTAAAAAAAATTTCATACATGTTCTCCAGGTTTTCCCGGTCAACAATTGAAAAATGTTACCCATTTATAATCATTATTATTCAACAGTTATTGGTTTATTACATACATTTTCTAAAGAATTAAATAACTTTAACCTGAAAATATATGATGCATATTATTCTAAAAGTGATTTTAGAGTTCACATACCAAAATGTGCTCGAAAAACGTGAAATAGTGGCATTTTTTGAGAATGTAGGGAAATAAATTCTTTTAAATTACATTAATTTAGGAGCCATATTCCTAAGATGTCAAGGTAAAACAGATTATATTTTCAACAAACTGGTGGAAATATCAACCGAAAAATGTGAATTTTTTAAACAAACGCACGAATTTTCAAAAAAAGGAATTGACTTTTGAACCCGAAAACATACATTTTTGAATTGCCAAAAAGGTAACTTTAAGAAAAATAAAGATACATTTTCTAACAGAAAATGGATATTCAATCCAAAAACACGACTTTCCTATCTAATTAGTTGAAGTTTTAATAAAATAATTCGACAAAAATATATGAATTTTCAATCAAATATATAAAATTAGACTGTTTAATGGAAAAGAAATTCACGTTCAACAAAAAGGACATTTCCACTAAAAGGTTGTCAAAAATTGTCAATTTTGTAGATTTTGTGGCTCTCACTGTTTTCCCCCACCAAACAATTTTGTAATAAATTGTAAATTATGCTTTATAAGCACAGAAAATTGTAAACTCTATCTACTGCTTTGTTAACAACAATGTTGGAAAGAAAATATTGAATATATGTAGCATTTTTAACCGAAAAAATTCTTTTTCCTAATAAATCATGATGCAGATACCTTAATGGTAATGATAAAAAAATATAGTGTACCATCTACTGGGCATTTTTCTTTTTAATAACAATATGATAAAAAAATATTGAATTTAAAATCGCTTAATAGAAAAAACATTATTTCTTACACTACTTCATATTGTTGGTAATTCAATAGCAAAATCTAGTGGATCTCTTTAGACTGAGCTTTTAACACGAATCTTTCCAATAATAAAAATAACTAGAAACAAATATTTTACCTATAAAAGTTTGAATTTTTAAAAATATTTATTAACTTTGCCCACTTATAATTATTTATACATTAAATTAGAAGATTAAACAAGTATACTACCGGTCATTGCTTGCAGAAAATTTGTAATGACCTTCCTCGAATGCCATAAAATAATCAAAACGAAAACCCTGCTCATTCAGGCGGCAATTGGTGCATCTGAATAATTATTAAAGGTTTTAATTATATATATTAATAACAATAACAATTAGGCGCTGCTGACATATTTTATTGGTTGAACATTACCGTAAAGCTACCTGGAACATGTCTTAGTAAAAAAAGAAAATGTTCATTTAAAAGTGGTGAATTTATGCAATATTTGTTTACTGAAATGGTTTTAAAAATATTCGTTGTTAATTTATGCTTTTTTTGAAATCTGCACATTATTCCTGAGAGGGATTTAGGCATTTTTACTTTATAAAAGTTTTTTTCTGCTGTTGAATACGGTATTATAGTAGTTTTTCATCTAATATTTTTCTAACAATTGCGTTAAATATTGAACTAAATATTTTTGTACCTGAATTATAGGTTTTCCGATTCTTATACATAACGATTTCATTTTACTTTTTTATTCTTCAGAAGAAAATAAAATTGGTACAATATCGAACTTTGACGTTATATTTGTTAAAATTTATAGTTTTAACGTGACTACTGGTTATCAAATATTTATAGTTTAAAATTTTCATAAATGATTTAGAAATACTCGAGGTTCTATGAAAAGAATTAATAATTTTTCATAAGACTCACAAGGAGAGCAATATTGTTATAAGTAATGGCGATCCTTATACTATTAAGGAGAATGATTAGGACCATAATTGGTTAAGAAGTTTATGAAAAATTTTCAGAAATTTCCTAGATGCTTCTTTATAATATGGATAAAGTCTAAAAATTTAATTTCAAAGTAAAATAAAAACGAAGCTTAAAGTTCCAAACTTTGGCCAATTCATCGTAGTGCAAGTGATACATTTAAGTTTCTCGTCAAATATTCAGAAATTCGATGAAGCTTAAAAAGTAGTAATAGGTATTTAAATAAATTAGATGGTAAGAACATAAATGTTTGGCACCTCTCCAATTGTTGGCACGCATCTATGATATCGTAGATAATACATTTTTTAGCATGTTTTTCCTCAATTAATTTAATTCTACTATAACTTTTACATACAATCCCCATGTCAATAATTCAGAGCAATGAAGATATATCCACAATTATATAAATTCACTTCGGATTCTGGCATGCTTATAATAGGGCTAATGTTCCAAGAATTGGTGCTCTTGCCCTAAGCTTTAAATAGATGTTTTCTGACATAAAATCATTAGTGATAGAATAAGGCCTGTTATTTTTTCATGTTATCGATATAAATAAAATGTTTTAAACTGAAATGTTTCTATAATAAAAAGTATAAAACAAGAACTTAAAAGACGGATAAAGATTTTCGAATATTAGAAAAGAGTCACTGATTTTAAGAGAAATTGAAAAAAATGTATACAATTGAAAATTTTCAATTTTAATATTTAAGATTGTGTTATTTTAAACTGTATCGCTCGTTTTGATATAATTGAAAAATGTACCCACAATTTCCCGAAATTAAAACCTGTAAAATACAACTGGTCAAATTATAACTACGCAAATTAAGAAATTATAAATTTTAAACTTTCAAAATTATACAATTTTAAAATTACCTCTAAAATTCAAAGCAATGCTTAATTGACTGCATTGAAGTTCCATAAATTTAGATGTTCTTTAAAATTGTACAATTTAAATAATATTATTAGAAAATTGAAAGTTATTTAATTAACTTTTAATTTTATGCTATTTAATTTAAACAACAAAAATCATTCTCTTTTATAGTTAAAATTCTATCATTCAAACGTCAAGCAAATGTGAAGAACTCGAAATTTTAAACACTCAGAAATTAACTTTATTCGAAACTAAGTGAGGTCACAATTGGAGCACTTTAAAGTTTGATTTTAATGAGACTATAACAATATAAGAAGGCTCAAAGAATTCAGACTTGACGCCACCTAGAGCATATGTTAGATTTTTTCTTGAATTTTTACAATCATAATGCAAAGTTTTAAAATAATTCATTTTTAAACTTATTTTTCAAATCCTTAGTGAAAAATGTTTCAAGTTTTAAACAAAGTTTAAGATTGTTTAATTTTTAACGCTTTAAGTTTGAACTAAATAGTTTTAAAAAATTTTCAATTAAAACATATCTAATTTTTAACGTTTCTGGAATAATAAAACTTAAAAGGTTTACAGTTTTCAAGTTTTACAACATTTTCAAGTGTGAAAATATAAAAATGAAATGAAAACATACAAAAATGTAATTTCAATTCATAATTATTGCTTTAAATGAGGAATTGTAAAGCACTTTAGTTTTTGAAGTCCTGAAACTAAAGCTTCTTTTGCTTCAAAAGTAAGGAAGTCAAAAATGGAGGTCGAAAATAACTTTTTTTTAAATATGTTTTTTTTTCTTCTTTTTGACTGAAAGAAAAGCTTTGTTTTTTTCCTATTAACTTGATGTCAAAAATGAAACTAATTTTTTTTTAATATTTCTTTTTTCTTTTTTTACTGAAGAAAAGGCTTAGGTTTTTTTCCTTTAAAAACTTTAAATTTAAAAAATGAAAAAAAAAATTATTTATTCGTATAAATTAAGATTCAGTAAGTTTTTAGAAGATAATTAATATATAAATAATTTAATTATTCAATTCAGACAACTTTGAAATTGTCATATTTTCGATATTTACAACTCAAGTCATTTAATTTCGTTCTTTTTTGATTTAAAATAAAAGTTAAAAATAAAATAAGAGAAAAATGTATATCATTTTAATAAATTTATATTATTACCATTCATAATATGCATTCGTATTGGAAGAAAATTATTTTTACTGTGTTCTTTTTATCATTAAGAAATGCGCATTCTATCACAATAAAAAATTATTATTAAACATTTTACTGTAACTTTTATCGTTTTTCCATTAATTTACTTTGTATATATTCAATGTAGATATAATTTAGGCAAAAAATGTTGTTAAATAAAATATTATTGTATCTTGTGTCCTATTTCCAAAAAGTTAATTTTTTTACTTTTAATATATTTTTATAATCAGAGATTATAACAAACTTGTAAATATTTTTTCGTTAAGCTACTTTTCTTTTTTAATTCTGCTCATCTCTTGCGTCGCTTTTCTAAGAATTTACTGTTTCAATTTTTAATCTTATTTTTTACGATTGTAAGAAAACCTACTCGTCGTATCTATAAATTATGATTATATAACAAATTTATAGATCTTTCTGGGGCTAAAAACAAATTTTATGTTATGTCGCTTTCCGAAAAATGCAATATTGAATTTTGAATTTTATTTTTTACGATTAAAACAAAATCTACGGGTCCTATCAACAACTATGCATGACAAATTTGAATGTGTTTTCACTATTTTTTGGAAGAGAAAAACTTATATTTTTTATTTTTAATTATGTTTTTTACGATTAAAAACGAAAAACTATTTAAATTTTCAACTTTTCGAGAAAATTCAAAAAGTTGTCATAATATTCTTGTCAGGCTTTCAAAAATGAACGTCTATCTTCTCTTGACTTTTTTCATATCATGCGTTGTTCGGCCTAACATGATCATTTTGGTTTCTTTTTTTGGATTTTGAAAATACTATAACTGTAATAATTTTCTTTTTATCAAAAAAAGTCATAAGGATTGATTAGTCGAGTTTTCGAGTACATACAATATTTCTCAAGCTGGAAAAGATAAATCTGGTTGCAACAGTTATTAGGGTAAACATCATCGACTATGCAACGAATATTAGAGCCATTTTTCCTGACTAATTTCGTAATTAAAGAACAGTGAACCGAAATATTTTTTAAAAAGTCGTGGTTTCGTATCCAATTAATGTATATAAATCTTTCAAAGCAATTTGTAAGTTGAGCAGGCCAGCATGCATTGGAAAAATATAGCGTCACTGAATGTAAATTTTTTCTCATTTTTACTTGGTACGCTAGTGTTGTATGCCTATAATGTATGACATATTAAGATTGTAAACCTGATTTCCTTTTTAATTGACTATGCGCATACTAGGTTGCAATAAAGTGCATGAAGGGGGACCTACAGCTTTAATTGGGATTGGAACTACTAAAAATACGGTAAAAGTTGATTAGAAAAATTTAAATGATCAGGAATCGAACCGCTGAGTTCTAACATGAAGACCGAGCGCCTAACCGCCTCAGCCACCGAGGCTACCGTCTATTATTATATAAGTCTCATTTATAGATACCACCCCTAATTGAACCCCTAATTAATCTTTAGCTGCATAAAGCAATATCAACGTGGTGCATTCACAGGAAAATAAAAATGGTATTTTTTTGCAAACAAATTGCATGTAAACTTATAATTCATAATCAAACTTATTATTATTGATAATTTATTATTTATAATAAACTGATGAAATAAATATTTTCTATAAGCTTAGAGTGCATACTTTAATGTGCAGAGTTTCATGTATACATTTTTAACGTGTACAATTTAATGTGCACAATTTCAACGTGTAGACTTATTAGATAATGAAATTTGTTTTATTTTATTATTAATTATTTATTTATCGCGAAATTGACATATTATGTTTTCAAATCTAGAATAATCATAGAGAAAAATGGAATTTTTTTCGAAAATGGGGAAAAATAGAATTTGAGAAAAAAGGGGAAAGAGGGAAATAGGAGAAAGTCAGTGATCCATGTAATAGTATAAAAATAATTAATATAAGCAATTGACTTACATTGTGATTGTTACGCTGATTGTAGGCATCCATCGCCATTTGTTTGAAATCCGCCATTGTTGGTGGATGAGTGTACGCATTTTGCTGTACGTGATTTTGGGTGAAATTTATTGTCGGCATGGGCGAAGAATCGGCCAATCTGAGATCTTGTTGAAGATCCATCGTAGATCGGACGATCGGCTTCTTCTCAGGTGATGTAGCGTCATCTGTTGACAGACCCTTCCTCCGTCTTTGGGGTGGTGTCTTGTAAGGAGTATATGTTAAGGGTCTTCTTTCTGTGAACACATTTCACGAAGCCCTTTAAGGTTTAAATATCGTCACTAACTTAATTAAACTGAGGCAGCCCTTCGTGTTCATACAGCTTTTGTATAAAATATAAAATCGATCAGATACTTCCTGCCGGATATTGAAGAGTTTTTTTTTTACCAGAAGTTATTTCTGTTTCGAAAGAATTGACAGGATTTTAGATAGAAACCTTATGAATATTTCGTAATTTTTCTCGCATATATCAATTTATAAATTTATTTCAATTTCTGTTCGAATTTCATTAGGGAGCGTCCATTAACTACGTAAGACATTTTCGGATAATTTTTCCGACATTTTTTATCATTGCATTTGTTTCATTTTATTTTTATCATATCATATTTAAAACTACATATATCCAATAAAATACAGGGTCGAGAATTTAAAACATTTTTCAAATCTGCGGTGTACAGTTTTCATGAAATCTTCTGGAATCTTTGGATATATTTGAAATTTTATGAATTTTTTGAAAATTTTACAAAGAACTTAAAAACTTTTAAATCATTTGAAAATGCTTTGAAATATATTGAATTAGATGGATGTCGGAGGGAATCTCAAGAATGTAATTTCAAAGAGTGAGCTACCTGGAAATCTCTTAAAACACTTTAAAAATGCAATAATTCTTCAAATAGCTTAAAATCCTTAAAGCCCTAGAATCCATTAAGATCCTTTAAAGTCCGTGGAAATAACTGAAAACCTCTGAGAAGTGGTTAAAATTCTCGACATTCCGTGAAATATTTCAAAATCTGAAGAGATCTCTTGAAATCTTTAAAGTAATCTTGGGAATATTTTCGAATCTCGTGAAAATAGTTTGAAGTTCATGCAAATATTTTTAAATCCCAGAAATTTTTTCAATCCTTCCAAATCTTAATAAAATCCAGTGATCCTTTAACATTTTTGAAAATACTTCGGTACCTCGCGAAATACTGTCCTTTGAAATCCAGTGCCTTTTTTTAAATCTTTTAAATTTCTTTATAATATTAAGAAATTCTTTGAAATTTCGTTAGATATTTTGAAATCTTAAGATATTCTTTGACATCTGTGAATATACTTTGGAATCTTTTAAAATCTTATAAAATCCCTCGAAATCTATTAAAATCATTTATAATATTTGTAAATTCCTTTGCAATTGCATCATATTTTTTTATATATTACGAAATCCTCTCAAATACGTGGATATATACGTTGGAATATTTTTAAACTCCTTTGAATCCGTTAAAATCTTTCAAATACCCTTGAAATATTTGCCAATTTATTTAAATCACTTCAAATATTTTTATGCCTTCTTAAATACCGTCAAATCTTCGAAATCCCATTCCAATCCTCTGATATGCTTTAACATTCGTAAATATATTACAATATCACAAAAAATCCATTAAAATAGCTTAAAATCCAAAGAAAGTAGTCGAACTCCTCCGGTATCTCTTTATATCCCTTATGAAACAGAAGTATTGGTTCTTTTTTCGCTTAAAAGTATTAGATTTCCAATACTTATTTGCAAAAAAAGTGTTGGATCCAACTCGTACTAATATTTTAGTTTTTTAGCTTTTTAGTTCCTTAAAATCTTGTAAAATCACTTGAAAAATTGAGATTGTCACTTAAATTTCCGTACGTAACTTCTACAAATTTTGAATAATTATCTAATAAACATAATCTTTTTAGTGGAAAATTCAACACATTTATAGAAAATTCTTTATTTTTCGCTTACAAATTTAACTACTTTTTTTAAAATTGGCCGTTTTGGGTATAACATTTTATTATTTGTTGAATCATTCTATTTTTTTGCTGAAAATTCGACTATTATTTATTTAAACTTAAATCTTTTTTTAAATACCAACTATTATATTTTACGGATAGATAATTTTATCATAAGTGGAAATTTTTTTTTAAAATTAATCTTTTTCTTGCTGAAAACTCATAATTTTAGTAAAGAATTAAATTAATTTGTAATAAAATTCACTGCTTTGTTCAACATTTGTCATTTTATATAGAAAATTTGACCGCTCGAACTGAAGATTCGACTGTCTTATGAAGAATTCGTCTCCTTCACTTGAAAAATCAACTATTTCGTTAAAAAAGTTACTTTCGTGTGAAAAATGTGTGCTTTTCGCTTGAAAGTTCAACTATTTGTTTTTAAAGGAAACTGTTTGGTTGATAAGTAACTGTTATTGTTAAAAAATAAATTATTTTCTTGAAAGTTTCACTATTTTGTTGTAAGTTGGTATTTTTGAATAGAAAATTCGTCGCTTCGTTGCAAAGTATTTTATTTCATTGTGGAAAACTTTCTTGGTTGAGAGAAATGACCAATTTATTTTTAAATTGAAAATTCAACTATTTGGTTAAAAATTCGTCTTTTGCTTTAAGTTTTCTAGTATTTTTTTTCAATGAAACTGTTTCGTATTGAATAAATTTATTTGTAGAGAACTAAACTTCTTGTTTAAAAATTCAATATATTTCGGCTTGAAACCTTAAGCTTTTTAGATTGCATTCAATATTGTACCTGTATTAATTGTATGCAGAAGTATTTATGCCTCTTTTGCTTCCCCAATTTCCTGAACAAATTATTCTATTTCCTTTGATTTGAGAGAGTTTTCGGGCTGACTAAAAAGCTGAAGGGGGTTTAGAATTTGTGACGTCACTTTGTAAATTTTAGGTGGCTCCAAACATTTTGAACATGTGTCATTTAAAGAATCTTGTAACGCTATACTCTAAGAAGCCTGGCAAAGAATTTTCAAATGTAATCTATAGGTGTTAATAAGTTCAAAGCACTTACCGTACTCGTTGGGTATTATGTCAGGATCGATATCATCGACCGCCTGTTTAGTTTGAGAATGTACAGGAGTGGTTGAACCTGCATTAGGTGGTTCGCACACGATAGGAGCGTGCTTTGGACTTCCTCCCCGACCACTGGAATGCTTCCGGTATAAAGCTGCCAGAAAAACGGCTACGGCAAGGGCCAAAAGTGTTGCAGTTGCTGCCAGGCCCAAGAGTAGTGGGCTCAGCAATGACGCATTTGTGCCCCCTGAAAAATGTAAATAAAAAACTTGCATTTACTACTGTGAGAAATTGAAATTCTAGATTGAAATTAAGTGCAATGTGGATCCGAAAACAGTTCCATTTCTTTATTATACTTTTTTTATTTTTATTTTTAAAGTGAAGGCAGCTAAGAAGATAATTAAACTCTACCTAGTACAGCCGCAACCATATGCGTGCCACCGAGCCAAGTGCTGCTTAACGTTGGTGATTGAACAAGAAGCCTTATACACTTCCCCGTATTATATTTAGTATACTTTTTTCTACTTAGGTATCAGTTCTTTAGAGGGCAACTGAAAAGCTCCATTTTCACAATTCCCTGACTTCCTGATTTTTCCATGCCCAATTTATCATTTTTTCCGGCATACATATTCAGAATGTTAAAGACTAGAATTTTATTTTGGTAACATCTATTAAAAATGAATGTTTTAAAAACGGAATGAAACACTCCTATGTTAAACAGAACAAATTTTCAAAGAAAATAGTGGTATTTTCGATGAAAGAAAATTACCTTTTAACGAAATAGTCCAATTTTTGAAAAAATAAATAAATTTTTAACCTAACAACATAAATTTTCAATCAAATGATCAAATTTTGAAAGAAAAAAGATTAAAAATTAGCCTTAAGCCATTGCGTTTTCAACCAACTAATTGAATTCTTTAGATGAGCGCTGGATTTTCAAAAAGAAAAAAAAAGATGAATTTTCAAAACGAGAGAATGGATTTTCTGTACCAAAAAATATAAGATTTTAACCTAAAAATTAATTTTCAGCGAAAAGTGTAATCGATAATATTTTCCAATAAAAAAATCGAAATTTTACCAAAACAGCGACATTTTTAGCCAGAGTTAAATATTCAGCAAAATCATGATAATTGATCATTTAACCAAATAAGATTCACTGCATACTAATGGAGATGAATTCGAAATGGAAAAGATGACTTTTTAAATCAAAGAGATTAATTTTATATTTAAAAAAAACTTATTAACAAAACGTTAACTCCACGAAATTAATTTTCCACTAACAAAGAGAAGTTTTCTATCAAGTAGATAAGATTTCAACAAAATTGATGAATTTTTAAATAAAATTACGAATCTTCCACAAGAAAATAATTTGTTAGCAAAAACATTTTCCTTTAAACACACAGTTCAATTTTCAAACAAAAAATATGAATTTTCAGAGAATAACGTAATAGTGGATGCATCAACTAAAAGTATTTTTATATTGTAGAAGAAAAAAAAGTTAGGGTCCAACCAAAGAAATATTATTTTCAACCAAAAAGTTACAATTTTATCCCAACAAGATTTCATTTCTACGGAAACACATCAATTTCTCAGAAAAAGGCGAAGTCAGAAAGAAACTGTTAAATTTGCAACTTAGTAATATTCCAGTTGAAATACCGAAAAAAGTTAATTTTTCACGAAGAGTGATATCTTTTTGACAAAAATCATGTGAATTATTAGCTGAAAGTGTAATAGTTGATATTTCACGAAACAAGCAAAAAACCAATTTTTTAAGAAGATAGCTAAACTTTAACCAAAGCATTGAATTTTCAACTAAATCATGAAGTATTAAACAAAAGAGACGAATTCTTATAACAAATTTGAATTTTTAACGTACAAAAATAAATATTTAACAAAAATTTAATAGTCAATATTGCAACCAAAAAAAATTATTTTATATAAAAAATATGTATTTTGAAACGAAAATACGAATTTTCAACATAAAAGATTAATTTTCTGCCACAGAAAACTCATTTTTAACTTACATTTTCGGTTGAAGTAATGAATTGTCAACAAGAAAAAACAATTTTTTGACCAAATAGATGAATTCTTAATCGAAGAGATGAATTTGCAACTAAAATAATAAATCTTTTTAAAAAAAGTTATTTTTTAACAAAGAGGTTTAACCCGTAATATAATAGTTTAATTTTTAAGCAAAAAGTCTTAAGTAATATAAATACTATAATAGTAAATATTTCAATCAAAAAAATATTTTTATTCAATATAGGGTAAGAGCGCCAATTATTGACACCTTAGCCCTATTATTTTCATGCCAAAAACGGAAGTGAATTTCTTTTATTTTGTATGCATACTTCATGGCACTGAATAAATAACAGATGGATTGTATGTTAAAAATGATAGTAGAATTAGATTAATTGCGACGAAATATGTTAAAAAAATGTTTTATCTACGAAATCAGAGCAGAGTCCCAAGAATTGGTGCTCTTACCGTAAACAACAGTTGGAGCACAGAGAAAAATGGATATTCAAATGTAACATCTAGATGTTCAGGATTAACATATTTTATGTTTAACTATAGGACAGCAATCTAGATTTTCAAAG
>JAAAKG020134431.1:0-13844 GCA_010014905.2 Druon quercuslanigerum | reverse complement strand
CACTCTTTCCTTCGAAAACCATAGTTTTTGTTTTATTTACGTTAATTTTAAGGCCCATGCTCTTCATGCTTGTATTCGATTAACAATGAACGTATTATCGAGCTTATAAATTATTTTTATAAAGAATGCTCAATTTTGGGGTGAAATGTAAAAAAAGATTCACTTCACTTGAACAACATCTATAATAATTTAATAAAATATATACTCAATGTAAACAAGAACTTTACTTAATTTAAACCAGAGATTTATTTAAACTAACCAAAAATTTATTTGAACCAAATAAATAAAGCCAAACAAGAAATTTCCTTGAAGCAAACAAACCTTTGTTTAACCCCATATCAAAGAAATAATTTGTTTGATTCAAACAAACATTTTTCTCAGCGGGCCTGCTTTATTCAGACATTCATAAGATTACTTAACCATTCTTCTAAACACTTGCGCGTTTTAGACAATTAGAAGAAACCACCAAACAAATTTTTAACATGGAAGATTAATTTTGTCCAAAAACAGGAATTTTTAACAAAATACATACATTTTTCTCTAAATACAATCAAATCTGCACTTGAATGAATTTTAAACAAATTTACAACTAAATATTTTGAACAATAGACGTCGTGCTAGTTTCTAAACATTTTAAACTAAATAGTGCACTTTCTAAACTAAAAAAGATCCATTATTAATAAAAAATAGTGTAGTTAAATTTTCATTAAGAGAATTAATCTTTAATAAAAGAACGAGTTTTGAACCCAAGAATATGAATGTTCATCAAAAAAGTTAATTTTTAACAATTCAGTTGCATATTCAACAAAATAGTTAAATTTTTAGTCAAAAAAATTAGTTTTCATCAAAAAGAAAAGGAGCTTTCCACACAGAACATTTATTTTCTACGAAAAAAACGAGTTTTCAGCGAAACACATTCATTTTTACCCAAATAGATATATTTTCAACCTAGAAGGTTTTTTTTTGTACAAAAAAGATGAATTTTCAACCCAGGAATATAATATTTAAACAAAAAAGTTCATTTTGAACAAATCACTTAAATAGTCAACAAAATAGCTAATTTTCAGTTAAGAAAATTAAGTTCTATTAAAAATAAAATGAACTTTTAACACAGAACATTAATTTTGTACAAAAAAGATGATTTTTTTAGCAAAATACATAACATTTTAACCAAATAGTTGAATGTTCAACCAAAAAAATTACTTTCCTAACAAAGAGATGAATTTTCAACTAAGTACAAAAAATGTCCAACTGAATAATTTGAACAATGGATGAGATGCTGGCTTCTAAAAAAATGTAAACTAAATAGTAGAATTTGTAAACAAAGAAGAAGAAAAAAACATTTTTCTATAAAACAGTTGAATTTTCAACAAAGTAGTTAAGTTTATACTTAGGAAAATTAATCTTTATAAAAGAAACGAATTTTCAACTAAAATTATGAATCTTTAACCAAAAAAATTAAATTTTAAGAAACAAGTTCAATTTTCGAATAAGTAGTGAAATTATAAAAAAAAGATTATTTTTAATGCAAAATGTAAAAGTATAAATTAGAAAATATATATTATAATTTAAAATAAAAAACATTTAGATTTAACCAAAAAAATAAACTTTTAACAAAACATTTTAAGCGTTAGCTAAAAAAGAATATTTTTTAACAAAAAATTAATTCTATAGAAAAAATACATGAATTTTAAAATGCAATAAAAAAAATGCATGAATTTTCAACCAATTAGTTAAATTCTGTACAAAATTTTTAAATTTTCCAGATAAAAATACAAATTTTCTACGAAACAGTTGCATTTTTAAGAAAAAAGTAAATTCCCAACCCAAACAGATTAATTTTTATCTCACCACTTACATTTTTAATTGAAAAAGGCGAAATTTCTGTAGGAGATGAATTTTCAACGAAAAGAATTTTAGTCAAGAAAGAAGAAAAGGTAAAAAAAACGTATGATTTTTTAACTAAATTTTTGAATTTTCAACAAACCGATTCATTTTTGAACCAAACAATACAATTGTTACCTAGAAAATATTAATTTTTAACCAACTCCAAGGCCTGTAATCATTTAATAAAAAAATCATGAAAAATAATGTATAGTAGTTAAATAAAGAATTAATAATTATTATTAATATAAATTACAAGAAAGTATCTACTTTAAATTAAAAGACAATTGTTTATTTTTTAGTAAATGGCTAAATTGATCATTTATTATCCCTAACTTGAACTCTGAACAAACCTTTTTTCTAGAATTTAATAAAATTTACTATTTCATATTATAAATTGTGTGAGGAGAATCGAAAGCGCTGCCAATTTACGTTGTAATATTTACTATGTAACGCAAACAATACATGCAGGGTTCTAATAATGCATGTTGAATAGTAAATTAAGCCATTTCATTTTTACTGCAACCGATTTGCAAAATAAAAATAAAATGTTTACTTTTGAAGCCTGTAAAATGTGAACTTAAGTTAAAAGCCTTTTTAAATATATGTCATAAAATCATTTATTCCTCTAATTTTCTAACAATTTACTTTATTAATTAGATGAACATCAAAATAACAATAAAATTTTAAACATAACTTTGCAAAAAAATCAATTGGGTGAGCGTAGCTCAAATAATTTCAGAGAACCTAGATATTTTGTACATTACTGAAAATAATCAGTGACCGTCCCTGATTAAGGTAAATTCAATACAATTGGTTGAATTCTCTGAATTCTTGTGAAAACATGTTGTTGTTTCCAAAATCATCAACTTTTTCGAAAGTCAATTAATACTGTATTAAGATGCACTGTTTTTTTTATTCTACAGAACTCTGTTAAAGCCTTAGAATTCCATTAGAATTTTTTGAATTCTTATAAACTCTGTAGAATTCATGTTAAATTATTGTAATTTCTTTCAAGTGTCTTGAATTCTCTCGATTTTTTAGTTTTCACATGTAATCTTGTGCATTCTCTTCAAGATTTTAAAGAAATCTTTTGAAATATTAAGGATATAACTTGATTTATTAAAAAAAATTAAAATAATTTGAATTCTTTGAAAGGGTTTTTATCCTTCGTGAAATATTTAGAATACACATTGAATTAATTTCGATTCCTTAGAGCCTTGAATTCTGCAGAATTATCTCCATTTTTAACAATTCATTTGTAACGTTTTGAATTCTGTTACATATTTGTAAACACTCTTGCTAAAAAACACATATTTCTTTAAATCTGCAGAATTCTAAGAAATAGGGAGAATTTCGTAGAGTTCAAAAGATTTCAAGGAATTTACAAATAACTCAAAGCGAATACCAAAGGTTTTTGAAAAATTAAAAAAAGTTTTAAAAAATTCAAAAGATTTCAATCGAATTCAACCAGTTCTGCAGAATTAAAAGAAAAGAGCCCGTCTTCGTTCAGTAACAGTTCACCCGTTGATCAAAGTTACTGAATTTGGAAATAGTTAAAAAGAATTTCATGCTTTCAAAATAATGCAGAGAATTTAAAAAATTGTATTTAATTCTCAATTCATCAGGGACAGACACTGATTATTTGCAACAATGTGCGAATTATCTAGGTTCAGTGAAATTGTTTGTGCTATGCTCACCAAATTTCGAAGAAACTAGCCTACATTTTCATTTTTTCCATGCACCGAATTGATTTTTTTTCAAAGTTATTTTACGGATCGATAAAACTCGAAACCATCAGATTCAAGTAGACAATTACATTCTTCATCGTTAATGAAGTTACCGTGATAGGAAATACAGCTTTTCTGGATTGCATGCACACTTGCAACTAAACGTACACCTATAGATACAATTTCAATGAACTGTAGTACTATAAAAATACGTAACGTACCCAAAAATGTTCTGGGACTTTTCGATTTGATTTATTGTTCTATCCGCCATTAAGATGAATGGCAATACACCGGTGACACTGTATATTCGTGCCCTATGCCCTATGGCCATCCGTCTATCAGTTGTGAGATGTGGCCCTAGGTTTGACTGGGCCTGGTTCTGCTGGGAGCCATTGTCATTTTCACAGATGGCAGGTGCTCCTAGTGGGACCATGAGTTGGTTGTTTAACCTAGTTTTTACACTATACATAAACTATGCATATAGAAATGAATGGCAGCATCTGTCACTTAAAAAATTGTTTTATTAAATGAAAAGACATTTTCTTATTATTTGTGCAGCCAAACCTTTTGTTGTTCTAACATTTTTTTCTGTATGCTGATTAAAGTGCAAATCTTGCTTCAAACTTCGATTTCTTAAATTTTGAAAGTTTCAAATATGTGAAACTGTTTAATTATTTTTTTAAATTTGAGATCATAAATTTCAAGCCTGTTAAATTTTCTATGCATATTTTTATAATTGTATGCACAATTTGGAACGTTTCCGGATTTTTATTTAAAATGTTCATACAGGGGATAGGTGCCCACAGGGAGCTAGAAAAGGTTAAAATTTGATAGATGTTCATTTTTATATTAATCTGAAAGTTTGACGATTGAAAGTATTTTTTATTAAGCAGTTAAGAGCAGTGAATTTTAAGTCCCTGTACACCTTCATTGTTCACCTGTGTATCTTGAAGGTACATCTAGAGGTCAGTCACGCGTTGCATATCATTTTCAAATCAGGAATAAAAGCCCGTTTTTTGCTGCAAATTGGATACCTACGATGCTGACCGATTGTAAATGCAGAAGCGAAACATCGTTTAACTGACTTGCTTTTATCAGTTGTTAAAAGTACGAAGAAACAAACTGTCATCGTGACCTGTTAAAAACATTTTGTTAAAAAAGAATTAAATATGTAACACACGCAGTCATAAACACTCAGTGAATAACTATGGAATAGACGCTTTTCCCTATAATGAGGACGTTTTTTCCTTATGCTTTTATTATCTTCTTCTTAAACGTGGTAGAAGAACCTTTTATAATAGGGCTGTTTCCAAAGTCAGATATCAATTTTCCAATAAATGGATATTATAGTATATAAAATTATAATTTTAAAAACGCCCATAAAATATTGCCTACATATGGTTTACTATTTTTAATTTAATGTTGAAATATGAATTTTCTATTACAATTTCGATTGGAGGGCCCCTTTGACGTCAAAGGGGTCGGCTATGTTTTGTTATGGTTATTTGCACATCGAAAATAGAAGTCGCAAAATATTGTTTAAAAAAATCTCAAAAGACAGTTTCGTGAAAGCCAATAAGTGTTTTATCGCCTTCAATTTTTAATAACTTTTTCTGTTGACCAACTGAACAGAAAAAAAGAAATTATAACGCTCCTTCGGGTCGGATTAAAATTATGTATTAACAAATTATTTCATCTAAAATCGCGAAGCAACCCTATTGGGAAAATTATTGTTCGAAATGTATGCACAGTTGATGCAACAAAAATTTGTTTGATCCAACCAAATATTTTGGTTGGATCAACAATCGTCGTATCGCAACGGTCGTGCAAAATGCATAAAAAGAGCCTTTCTCAAAAATGAAAACTTTTAATAAGCATTACTTGCAGATTCGGAAAACCGAACTTTGATCAAAAACAGAAGGGCCTTTTCTATAAACTTTTTTGGGATTCTTTCATCAACGATGGTCATTGTTTCAGATTCCAGTCTTGCCATACATTTGACACTGTGAGTGCCCAGGTGTTTGCAGCAATCATTTTTTCATAAATTAACGACATGCCGCGCAAACGGGCTTTCGGTATATGTTTAGTGAAGTTAATAGAAGTGTTTGGTTAAATCAACCAAATTATCTCGTTACTTTAACCAAATCATTTTCTAATAAATTATATCTTCCACTCAAAAATTTTATTTGGTTGAATCAACTAAACATGCTCAAATAAATTATTACTTTGAATTGAGGGAATTAATTTGTTGTGTTTTTAAAATATAACCAAAGGTTTATATGAGCTGACCAACATTTTTACCTTCAACAAACAAAGTAGGTTGAACAAACTGTATTATTGAATCAGCATAATCTTTTCTCTGATATATGCGGTAAATTCCATTCACATGCAGAGAAAAGATTGAGTTAATTCAACAAAACAGTTTGTTCAAGCTACTTTGTTTGCTGAAACTAAAAAATTTGGTCAGCTCAAATAAGCCTTTTATTATATTTAGAAAACACAAAGAATGAGTTTGATCAATTCAAAGTAATTATTTATTTAAGCATGTTTAGTTGATTTAACCGAATAAATGTGTTAAGCGGAATATATCATTAATTAGAAAATGCAAAACTAGGGTATGTAACCAGTAGCGTATTCAGAATCAATTTTTGAGGGGGGGAGGGGGCAACGAAAATCAGAAACATGTGACTTGTATTTATAAAGAGTATGAAAAACTGACCAGTACTGAAGCTCTTGGCCCCCCTCCTAGATCCACCACTGCTGTAACAACATGCAGAACATTTTGAATGTTGGCACAACCTTTAGTTCGGAGGCTGCAGTTTATTTCACCGGCGCAGGCAATCTAACCTCCAAATTCATAATTAAAGAAAGAACCCCAAACAAATGATGGAAGAAGCCTTTCTATCAAATTTGGCGAAAGTTTGTTTTTCTAATGCCGTAAGTGATAATTATAAAAAGTTTTAATTAATAAGAAGGGCTTTTTCCATACACTCGGTGCGACCGTTGATACGATAGTTGTTGATTCAAGCAAAATATTCATTTATATCAACCAACATATTTTATTGGATCGACCCAAATATGTAGTTGGATCAACCAAAATATTTATTGTAATCAACCAAACTTTATTAGCGAAAAATTTTGTTGAATCAACCAAACATTTGATTGGCCATATAGGAATGTATTTATTTGTATCGTCCAACAAAATTTTTGATGAACCGACCAAACTTTTTTTTGAGTTGTTTATGCAAATATGGTAATTAATACTGCTGCTATTCAGGATCGCGACAGTGCACAGTATGACTGTAGTCCTTATTTATATGGCTGTTGTCCGAATACAAATCAGCTACGCTGGTTTCACATTTCAAAGTAAAAAATAGAATTCTTCTTACAGAAAAAATGACTAAAAACATACAATACTTAAAAGAGCCTTGGTGGTTCAGGTGGTAGCACATTTTAGGCTTCCGAGCAGAAGCCTGGGTTTCGATCCCTGTACCAGTATCAACGGAAATTGTTCTATGTACTTCTATCGGGGCATGTGTGGTTCAGAACCGTGTTAAACTGTAGGCCACCTAAAAAGAGGCTAGTTACTTCCCAAGGAAAGAGGCTCCATGATGGCTTAGAATTATAGGTAATAATATATTATTTTACAGAAACTTTTTTCATGGTGATTTTTCTACCAAAAGGATGAAAAAATGAATTGAGTGCCCTAATAGCACGGAACATTCCAGGAACGTGACCAACTGGGTCCTAAATGAGACTTACCGTTATTTTTATTATAAATAATATATATCGCGTAAGCTGCGTAATATGGATATAATACTATAGTGTAAACTGATAAAACGTTGGAAGTAAGTAAATCCTTTATGAGAAAGGCGGCCTACGTAAAATTGACCTGCATTTAGTTTTAAAGATTAGATTTTTTAGAAGAGTTTAAATAAATTACTAGTAATTTGAATGTATGAGTTGGCTAATAATTGATAAGAATAAAAGGGGGAGACAGTGTAGAATTGTTTGTGTAGATTTAATTAGGTCTGATCTCTAGGCATCAAATCTAGGCATGCCCATAGAATACTGTGGTGGAGGTCTTCGTCTTCGTATTCTGTAAATTAGGTTTTTCATCGCCCTGAATAAGCATGCAGCCAAACAGTTTGGACAAAGTTTGCCTGGAGTCGATTCAGGAACGAAAAAAAAAATTCATTGCAACAGCTTGGAAAGAACCAGATAGGTAAATTGCATTGTAATTTTGGTGAAAAGTTGTCTGCACTTGTTCAGGAAACTGTAATATAATATTGTAGTCATTTTTGTCTAAATCTGTGGGAAGATTTAGTTTTTAGCAAAGTTCGGGCAATCGAAAACTCGGACATTGTGAAAAGGACCTCTAGGAATGCATTCCTCTGAAACGTGATATTATCAGGAAATGAATCGAAAACACGATTGTTGAAAACATTTTCTTCGCTAAAGCTTGGAGGCTTCTAATTTTTATTTATCTTCTAATAAGAATACATTTGCTGGTTTGGTGTATTTAGTTTTAAAACACATAATAACACGCCAAACTTTGGAGATTGCAGTTGGATCTGCGAGCAGTATTAACTGTGTGCCCCTCTTTTGCTTTTACTTTATTTATGTTAATGTAATTTAATTTATTTCTGCATCTTCTGAAACCAAATAGGGCCTCCTACCTTCTCCGACTACAGCATCACAATTTTCATTTTGCAACTTTTAACGAAGGCTTCATATTTAGTGTTTCAATCTGTTGCGGCTTGAAAACATTGAGAAGTGGTCACTACAAAAGGTGTCGTTCCAAACACCTCAAGAGGAGATGAAAATGAGGTTTGGAAATACAAAGATTAAATCGATGATAGTAGTAGCGCTATTGTTGAGCCGATTTGATGCAAATTTAAGGTTCTGTGTTATAGAGATCCTGTTGGAAGAGCCGTGCTTTCAAAAGTAATCAGGACCATCTTTGAAGAGATTATTTTAGTTTGAGGGGTGTCAAGATCGGTGGTTTTTCTAATAAGCCGAAGATCTGTAATCATCTTGGTCTTGCCTCTTAATGAGCCAAGGACCTCCAGATTATCTACGATTTCCGAAGCGAGACGAGACTATAGTAATTAACGAAACATTTTATTAGAGATTTCTTACAAGAGGACATTAGCCGCTCTGGGTGATTTGTCCATAACGCGCAACTTTCCGAAGTCACTGATACGAGCGTCGTTGATTAGGTCTTGTAAGTGTTTTTAGCGTAAACGAGTACAAGTATCAGAGACAAGATCTTTTTTTTAATTCTCTGAATTAGGGTTGCGTTGAACGATGATGGGGCAACCTCAGTTTTTAAAGATAATGTACCTCCCTCCCTAGCTCTCTCTACCCCTCATCCACGCTCTCTCTCTCTCACTCTCTTAGGTGTCATGAGAACTACCTGATAACTCTCGAATCTTTTGTCTTAAGGAACATAGGTACTTTCACGCCATCTTCGAAATCCTCCGAAGGGTTGGATATCAGTGGATCAGTTGCCACTTCTTTAAGGGCTTTCCCTAAATTACTCCGGGTTTCATTTCTCGAGGCCATACGACATCAGTGTTTAAGAAAAAATGATTAATTAACGGGATTAAGTATGGTATACAAGATGCGAAAAATTGAGCATGTGCGGCTTAAACTTTAAAAATGTCCGATGCTAATTAGCTAATTAGAGCTAAATACACTTAAACGCACACTCATTACGTCGTCCCTAAGAAATAACAAAAGTTAAATTTTTTTGCAGATTAAATTGAATGATAGTCATTCCTAACAGACAGAAAAATGGTCATTTTTGGTGAAGTAAATGTACAGGACTTTGGTGTCCTCATGGTTATTCTTCATTATTTCATATACGAAACGAGTGAAAATTACTGACATTAAAGATTCAAGATAGAACTATATGGTTATGCAAACAAAAACATGGCGGCTTCAGCCTTCAACTCGTTTTATGTGAACGTAAGTCGAGCGAAAAAAATGTGAAAATAAATTTCAAGGTTACCTCGAGAGCAAGGATAGCAACGCTGGTTCAGGGAGATTTTTGTTACCAATTATCTATATATACATTTTAATGAATTCGGCTACAGCTAAGTTTTGTAGAACCACATAAAATTTAGATGCACCCACATAATATCATAAGTATTTGAAACCTAATTTTTAGTGTAAAAGTAACGAAACTAATCAAATTACTGAGAATAATGTTTAGAATCTCGTTATATTCGCAATAAAACGGAAATTTGTGATATTTCTAACAGCATATATCCACAGCTCATTTGTTCATCACTAAATTCACAAATTCTTCTATTGAACATAAATTTTTGCCAAATTAATTTCGCGAGTGAAAACTAACTTTATTGGGTACTGGAGTTTGTGTTATAATTATTCGGGGCCTGGTTGCAATAAGCACGGGATATAATAATATCTTTCGCTTGAAAGTGGGAAGGCCCCTGCTCACTTAAGAGTTGTGCGCAACTTTGAGCGACCCGACACGTTGACATAATGACTTGTCTTTCCACAGTTGGGCGCATTATATTATATCCTATTATATTGAAGCAAGGCCCAAATTTGTTGTCGTGAGAGTAAAGGTCAATTAAAAAAAAATGTTGTAAAGGTTAGCACAAAAGTGATGAATGGTAGGTGTCACAGCTATAACCATCTGATGGATGACAACGCATACGACCAGATGACTACTGGTACTGATTAACAAGACAAATCTCACTGATTAAGCCAGTGACGAAAGTCCACTCTCAGCAAACCAGTAAAATCTCACTGATTGTAAATGTTCAATTGTTCATTTAAACAATAATATCAAAAACTGGAAAAAATGGTGATATAGTTTCTATATAAAAATTAAAAGTCGATTTTCTAAAAAAAAACATAATTTTATTTTTTTGTCAATTTTTGCTTGAATTTTTTCTTCATAAAATTGTCTTTTTGGGTTTTTTTCGCAAAGAACGACTGATACGAAAAAATGTTACAAAAATATTTTGCACATCTAAAAAATTTCTACTAAAAGTTCTATTATTGATTTATAATGTCTTGCACCATTTAGGAGAAAAATAGGAAAATTTAATTTTTATAAATAAATCAATCTTTTGGTCATAAAAATGGTTTATTTCTCCTATAGAATTCACAGGATGTCTTATTTATTTAAATGAAATAAAAAATAAAAAGGTGGGTTTTCCTTCATTCCTAGAAACTCCCTATATATGTTTCTTTAAAAAGGGGAAAATTCCGTATTTTCTATTTCCTTTAATACCTGTTAAAAATGTATTTTTCTTTATGTATATAAGACATCCTATACATTTTATGGGGGCATAACCACTTTGTGGTAAAGAGAAGTTTTCAGTCATGAAAATTAAATTTTGTTCTTTTTCTCGTATATGGTGCAAGAAATTATAAATATAATGAGCAAAAATTTTGGTAGGACTTTAATAAAAACTACTGCTATTTTGTCAATTACATACTGTGTTTAAATTTTTGGAGGGATTTCGAAAAAAGATATGAACTTCTACTAGAAATACTAGCATCTAGAAATAAATGTGACATACCTCAATTATGTAGGTTCGAAATTATGCAAGTTTACAAAAAATTTGTTTTTGAACAACAGAGCACCAAATTCCGGATGTCTATGGAAAGTTTCCGGGATATTTATATGTCTCACGTGGGATATTGAAATTTTTTATACTAATACATCCCACGTAAAACATTTGAATATCTTTGAAACTTCCCATAGATCTCCCGGATGTCCATTAGATATCCAAATCTCTGAATTGCAGGATACCCCGACGAGCTATCCCATGGCTTTCCCTGGGATATCCCGAAACTTAAATGGTATCAAATTTTTTTCTAGTTATTTTTTCAATCAAATCTTTCTTTATCATAATTGGCTTGCTATAAACTCGATTGGATTTTTTAAAAATTCCAATTTTTCTTCATTCAATTAAACATTTATATTGTAATTATAATTTTCACATGAAAAACATTGTGCGCGCTTAGCGCGCACTATTTACCCTTCATTTAGTAAAAAACTTGAATAATTTTTCAATATTTTGTCATAAATTTTACAGATAATTTTACATGATTTGAAAACTCTATAAATAATTCCCAGAAGTTTCTTTATTATAGCGAGAAAATTCCAGTTAATTCAGAATGGCACTATTTTGTTCTTTTATTTTAAATTCTTCAAATTTAGCAGATTCGTTTATCATTAACAATATTTGACTAGCCGCGTGTGTGATAATCTTTTAATAATCTGTTAATAGTTTTTTAACATTCTAATGACATGAAAAATGCATTTTTAAGTTATTGACGGATGAACTATTCATAAAATTAGATTTAAATTGGTCTATTTAAATTTGATTTGAATTTTTTATAAGATTCCATTTAACACGTTTTCAATTTATATTTGACATGAGTACAAGAACTTTATTGTCAAATAACGCAGTCAAAATTGTATTTTTACACTAACTGAAAAATTACCATCCTCTATATGTTCACTGCATTATTTACATTTAAATAATAATTCTGGCCAATTTCACTGAACAACTTAACACGTCAGAGGTTTTCGATATTTTTCCAGCTGAATACCTCATAGCAAGAAAAACCGAAAATTCTGGAATTTTAATTTGCAAATTTGAATTTGAGCCCAAGATTTTTTTTTTGTAAATAGCGACTGAAACCCCTTTTTCTTTTGTACAAAATTTAACTAATTTGTTGAAATTTTCTTTTGGTTACAAATGAATGTTTTCAAAGGAAAATTAAACATTTATCTTCTTCGATTAAAGGTTCAACTATTTGGTGGAATATTTCTGTATTTTTTTGAAACTTTGTCTCTTGTGGTAGAGTATTAATCTTTTTGGTGACTAATTCACCTTTTCGTTTGATAAATTAACTATTAGATTTGCAAATTATATTGATAATTCATGAATTTTGTTCAAAGTTAATCCTTTTTGGTAGAAAATTTATTTTTTTATTTAAAAATGATTTTTTCAACTGAATATTTCCTTTTTTGTCAAAAATTCACCTTTTTCCCTAAGAACTCAACTCTTTTGTTAAAAATTTTTTGGTTTAATTCAACTGTTTTTTATTGAAAATTAAAATATTTTTGGTGTAAATATTAACTATTAAACTTTTTGTTGAGAATTCATTTTTTACATTCTTATCTAGAGAAGGTATTGGATTTGTGTAAAATTGGACCCCCCAGGGTTTTGTCAAATGTCCACGTTTTGAGACCCCCTGAACCCGAAAAATAGGTTTTTAGGAATGTGTCTGCCTGTCTGCCTGTCTGTATGTATGTATGTCTGTATGTCTGTATGTCTGTATATCTGTATGTATGTATGTCTGTCTGTGAGCACGATAACTTTCGAAAAAATCAACATATTGGATTGGCCTTTGGTGTATTCTTTTAGTGTCTCAAATTGAAGGTCAAGTTTATTAGCCAGCCATTTTGGATAAAAATTCAAAAAGTGAGCACAATGACTTTTTTCGATGAAAAAAAATTACCGGAGATATAGCAGTTTCAAAATCCAAAAAAACAAACGAAAATGAACATTTTAAGCCAAACAATGCACGATATCAAAAAAATTCAAAAGGGGAAAAACGCTGGTTTTTGAAAACCCTACAGTATTATCATAATAACTGTTTGAACTTCTTCGAAAAATCGAAAATTCAAATTTTTATCGCAGAAAAAATTTTTTTTTTAAATTTTGTAGAAATTGTTGATGTAAGATGATCCATTTTACGGTTAAACTATGCGAGATACGAAGAAAGATTTGGAAACAAAAATTGTGCAGCTAAACAAGATCTACAAATTTGTTATGAATACCTTTTTGATAGGACGTCTAGTTTTTGTTTTATTCATAAAAAACAACATTAACAATAAAAAAAATTTTCACAGCTATAGCGATTTCAAAATCCAAAAAAAGAAACGAAAATTAGCATTATCAGCCAAATAACGCCAGATACGAAAAAAAGTTAATACGAGAAAAATGGGTTTCTTTGCACACCCTACAAGATTGTCATAACAACTTTTTGCATTTTTTTGAAAAATCGAAAATTTACATTTTTATTGCACAAAAAATAATAAAAAATCGAAAATTCTATTTTACGGACAAACTATGCAAGATACGAAAAATTATGACTGGACAAAAATTGTGCATTCAAAAAAGATCTACAAATTTTGTATGGACCACTTTTTGAAATAATACATTTCTC